>CAJNJA010049731.1:10947-25771 GCA_905231915.1 Symbiodinium necroappetens
AGCCCCCCTAAACCCTAAAACCCCTAAACCCTAAACCCTGCCTAAACCCTAACCCCCTAAACTCTAAGGAGTTCCTTTTTGGGATCACCTTATAGGATTCTAAATACATACCACAAAAAGGGAAATACTTAGGGGCCTACGGGTAAGCCCTAAACCCTTAAAGTCTGAGGCCTAAACCCTTAAAGTCTGAGCCCTAAACCCTTAAAGTCTGAGCCCTAAACCCTTAAAGTCTGAGGTGTTGGAAAGACCGATGGCTGGACAACGGCCCGCGTCAACGAGAACTGGGATGCCTCTCGGCTAAGCCGCTACTTGAACCCCAAAGAACCTACCTTTTTAGGGACTTATATAAAGAACCGCTAATAAGGAACCCTACAATTGTAACCTTCTTAAGGATTTATATAAAGAAACTATTAAAAGGCACCCTAAAAAGGTAGGTTAGTTGGGGTCCAGGTAGTTCTGGAACGAAATCACGAAGCGCTAGGCAGCAAAGCGTGACTTGGTGTGGTGGATGGGCGATGTCGGTGTGTGTGTGTGTGATTGATATGCATATCTCTGGGTTCACGTATGCAATCAATTTGAAGCACTGGGTTGGGTTTTCCGTTCGGTCTTGTGTTTCCGGGTATGCTTGTGGCTTCGTCCCTGTACCGCAGGTGTTGTCGGGCTGCGCCAATCAAGGTGTCAGGCACGGTTGAGAAAAACTCCCGCAGTAAAGCGTGCGAAGATTTTGGTGAGGTGCCATGGGGTAGCCAGAGCCACCTACGTAGTCCTTGCAATTTGCTGGCGCTTTCGGTTCTTCTTTTTTTTCCATGGTTTCGGGAGTTCAGGGTTTGAGGTTTCTCCTTTCTGCGTCAGGTGCAATACTACAACCCCGCCGACTACAAGACCTGGGTGGAAATCCAGTGGACGCACCCTGTCTGGTACAATCGCCGCGGTCACCGACTGGAGGTGAACAACCCGAGCATGGACGCTTAGATGGCACCAGTCTTGGTCTGGATTGTTTGGCGAAGGTGTGGGCTCTTACCCTAATTAAACCCCAGAATGGATTGCCGGAAGCCCTCAACATAGGCACTACTATACAAGATTATGCAAGCCTGAAGCTAGCTAGTCATACTTTTCCCCTTCCTCCTCATGCCGTAGAGTAGAGTCCTTATACAAGTAGCCTATGATATCCTCCCAAAGATATTCTACTTATTAAGGGCCCCATGTTATCTGTCATAAAGACCCTTAGGGGGGAGGGGTGTAGGGGGCCTTAATACCTGTAATCAGGACATAATGAGGCCTTTTTTTTAAGGAAGTAGAGTCCCCTACCCCTCCCCCCCCTTATCCTTTTAGGGGGTCCCTGTGATATTGGGGCATGCGTGGCGTCCGGGGCTCATTGGCTTCACCAGGCTTGGAGGTTGGAGTCTGAACGCATCCAGCATCCTGCAGGCGAGCGACGGAAGTAACTAAAGTAACTAAAGTTGAGCAAACGGGTAGTTCTCTGAATTAGGGTCCCCCTTAAAGTCGCATTTACAAGGGTGCCGCACTATATTGGGGACCTAGAGAGGGACCCTAATTTAGAGAACTACCCAAATAGAAGAAGGAGGACGGTGCAGGTGGTGCACTACGTAGACTAGCTTCCAGGAAGAGCACTTCTTGAACCCGACTCCTGCCCAAGTCCACTGTGAAAATACCCCAAAACCTTACGCATGCTCCCTGCTAATCAAGAAGCCCTAACACCGCAACCCCTCCGGTAGACTTCCTGTTGCCACGCCCCTCTGCCATGGACCCTATATACTCCCTGCTACCCTAAACCCCTAGACCCTAAACCCAATATCCCTAAGCCTCAACTCTCCGACTCTACAATATACCCCCTGCCCCCAGAAACCCGTAGCCAAATCCCCGTAATGCTTGCAGAGCACCAGTAACTCGAACCCCTTTATCGCCCACAGAGTTACAGAGCCGAAGTTGTAGGAGGCCTTCAAGAGACCTCTTAAAAGCTTCTAAGCCAGAAGACACCCTAAACCCTAAGGGTTTAAGGTTTTGGGTTTAAAGCCCGAAGCCCCAAGTCGTGAGGTGACGCAGCGAGTGATGCCCGAGCAGCTGAGAAAATCCAAGGCCGGTTCCCATGCGACACTTTTTTCTTTCCCAGGTCCTGGTGTGTAGGGTAGTTCCGGGTTCCATAAGGGTCGCATATAGGGGCCATAGTTTCATGGTTGTTCAGCGCAGGTTATATGAACGGAAGGGCGATCAGAGAGGACTAAGGTTCAGGTCTTTACCATGGTACGCTGTCGAGGATCAAGCCCCTTTGCAAACCTAGCCGATGCCCTCTCGAAACCTTCGTCTTCTCCGTTAATCTACGGTTGATGATATAAGTCCTGCATCACCCCCAAAATAAAGGAATAGACCAAAAATTCCCATGGTCCTTCAGGTCCTTCAGGTAATGCAGGAATGTGTATCCTCAACAGTAATTATTAGGCCTCTAGGTCAACCCTATCAACCCAAACCCTACGCTAAACCCTAAACCCCAAATCCCCCAAACCCTAAGCCCTGAGCCCTGAAGCCCTAAACCCTAAACCCCGAAGCCCTAAACCCTGAGGCTAACCCCCCCAAATCCCAAAAGCGAGGCGCAGACGGAACCGCCGAGGCCGCAGCTGAGCGCTCGGCTCAGTCAAAGGGGGTTTTCAAGAGCCTCTGGCCTTAGAAAGTTTAGGGTTCAGGGCTTGGGTTTAGGGTTCAGGGTTTAGGGTTTAGGGTTTTTTCGTGCTAGGGCTTTACGGCCCAAGTTATAGGGCTAAAGAACCTTTGGCCTCACAAGGTTTAGGGATTCTTTCGTGCTAGGGTTTTACGGCTTGTCGGGCTTGGGGCTTATTTTCAGGATGATAGGGTTATGGTGTTGTAGGGCTTAGGGCTTATAGGGTTATAGGGCTTAGGCCTTTTAGGGTTTTGGGCTTCGGGGTTTGGGGTGTAGGAGGAGCCCAGAAAATTTGAAACCTGACACACATCGGGATCCTTTTTAAGTGGCTTTTACATCAGATGTCTGAATATTCAGAAACCATGTAGCTCTATTTTCTTCTGATGAACAACCTTAAACATTCGGTCTGATTATTGTCGTCCCTCTATTGCGTCCTGGTGAGCGTGACGTTGCGAGATTATTTCTTCCGGACAGCCCCTACCCAAAGATTTCGGGATAGTTGTGTTCGAGAGAGATACCAACAGGAGACGGTTTCTGATGCGTGTCTAACCAAAACCCTCCAGGTACCTATTATAGAGGGTACTAGAGCCAGTAGGGCCCTGTACAGTAGGTACCTGGAGGGCTACGGTAAGTTTAAACAGTAAGATTCCCTTCGAGCTCCTGTGTAGTGTTACGGCTACACAGGCCGAAAGACACTTTCTACATAATCAGGCAACCCTAAACCCTAAACCAAGGTTAGGCGGAAAAAGGTGCTTAAAAAAAACCAAGGTTGTCTCAAGCGTCAAATCTTGGGACTCCCGATCGCCTTGAACTGAAGCCCCGAATCCTGTAAACCCTCAGCCCTGCACCCTAAACCCGAAGCTTGAAACCCCAAGACCTATAACATTAAACCCGATGAGTTCTAAGAGCCCTCAACTGACCTAAACTTTATAAGTCCTCAACTTCCTCAACTAACCCTAAACCCCCCCACGCAGCAAGAGTCGGGTAATTTTCATAATATGGATATATAAGGCCCTCAATTGTAGCCTTATTATAGACTGTTACTGCATGGGGGGGCAGTACCCAACCTAAACCCTAAACCCTAAATAGGCCCTAAACCCTAAAACCAATGCCTAAAACCCTAAAACCTAAAACCCCTAAACGCTAAATCCTTACACCCTACCCTAAAACCCTGAACCCCTAAGCCCTAGAACCTCGAGGCCTCCTCCACGTGCGCTGGGGAGGCGAGCAGACGGCTCCTCGTTTTCAAGCGGCCCCGAATTCTAGCTTAAGGATTTAGGCTTTTGGGGTTTAGGGCTTTAGTGCTTAGGGGTTTAGGGCTTTTAGGGGTTTAGGATTTAGGCTTTAGGGGTTTAGGACTTAGGGCTTTAGGGCTTTTAGGGTTTAGGGCTTAGGGATTAGGTATAGGGCTTTGGGTTCAGGGCTTAGGGCTTTAGGGTTTATAAGGCTTAGTTAGGTCCGAAGCTAGGCTTGGTTGGGGAGTGCGAAGGGGTTTAGGCTTGAGGGATGGGGCCCTGGAAGATCCCAATAGTGATAGTGTTGATGATATACATCCTGCATTACCTTAAGGACCTTAAACTGTGGGAGTTATGGTATAATCCTTATTATGGGTGATGCAGGATTTATATCATCAACCGTACTTGTGGTCAAGTTGCCTTGCTTTTCTGGGTCCTGGTTGGATACATCTTTGTTATAAAAAACACCCAATGAGGACTAAACATGATCTTTGTTTTATATAGCCCCAACAGGGAACCAGTTTTCTGAAGTTGCTAGATCACAATCTTTGGGTGTGGACTCTCCTAACTTGAGCCTAGGTCAACCCAGTGGTGGAGGGCGCCGGCGGCTGGGGGCAGACGGGATCCAGCTGCCCAGCTATACTACACCCTGAACCCTGGAAAGGCTGTTAAAAAATAATACAAAAAATTAATAAACTTAAGCACACCTTACAACGACACCCTGAACCCTAAACCCTACTTACACCTTGAAGCTGCACCCTGAACCCTAAGCCTACAACCCTGGGTTCATGGTTAACTTAAGTTTTACGGTTTAGGCAGTGTAGCGGTACTACGCCTTAAACCCGTGGGAAGTTTTTGGGTTTCTTGTGGCGATGATGGGAATCCCAAGGTCATGGGTTCAAGGAAACGAGATTTTGTCACTACCATTATTAGTATGTACATTATGTATATATATATATATTTATTTATTTATCTATTTATTTATTTATTTATTATTACTACTATGCCTATTCTTATTGCTCTTATCACTATCAGTAGTATCATTGTTATCATTTTTGGTTATTTGCTGTTTTATTAGTTTGATCAGTGGCTGGCGCCCATCATAGCCTGCACTGTAGAAGCAAAGGCGAATGATTTCATCGAAGCAACTTAAAGATGCTGTAGCAGGTGTTGCTCATGACTTTTCATGTTAAGCAAATGCTACCCTGCATTCACGCTGTCATGTATACTGTATTAAACCTAAACCCTTTGCACGGTAGCTAAAGAACCGAAGACAACGAGATCCATTTTTGGAGGGCTGAGTTCTAGTTCGTTGTTTTGGGTCAGCGCTGCACTCGAAAAAATCTCTCAGATCCGTCCGACAACTACATCAACACCTGGGAGGATGTCACCCTGCTGCAAGTTTGCTTGGGAGGGAGACTGGGGCGCACAGCATGATTACGAGCGGCTGCAGCAGACTATTTGGGTGGTATGTAATGCTGGCGTGGTATGGACTCTGCACGAAACCGAGTACTGAAAACGGGTAATATAGAAGCCAAAATATAGTTAGCAATATTCGTCCCTTTCAGTCCCTAATGTATTTATGCGATAATATACACTAAAACCCTATTCTAATGACTAAAGGCCCTATAATTACTATAGTACATCAACCAGAGGCAGGGCGGCAGGGCATATGAAAGCTATATGTACGTCGTCAGAGCAGACGCAGTGCGCTTTGGACCACCAAACCTGCTCGGTTCCTGGTAACCCTGAACCCTACCTGGACCCTTACGAACCTCTCTTTTTAGGGTTCCTTATTATGATTTCCTTATATAGGTCCTTCAAAAGGTAGGTTCTTTGGGGTCTAGGTACAGGGTACAACCCTGATAGATCCTAATGTTGGAACCTGATTCAGAAACCCTGGCCCTCTGACCCCATTTTATTAGGATTCATATGAAGAACCCTAACAAAGACACAGGGTTTCTTAATCAGGTTCCTACATTATAGGATCCCCTTATAGAAACCTGGACACCTGTAAACGCAGCTTGAAAATGCTACGCCCGAAGTCCCGAAGTTCGAGAAGCAGGGCACCAAAAGGCCTCACTTTGAGGTTTCTTGCAATGGTAGTAGATCAACACTAAACTGAACCCTAGAGTCTCTTAGAGTTGACCTGTAATGCCACGGGCCTTATACGGCTTATCAGGGTTCTAGAATGTTGTCTATCTATCTATTTATCTATGTATCTATACATACATACATACATACATACATATGTATGTATATACATATATAGAGATATGTAGGTATGTGTGCACGTAGGTATTTATGTATGCATGTACGCATGTGTGTGTGAGTGAGTGAAAGAAGGCCTACGAGCTCGTGGCCCCTAAGTTTCAGTTCCTTTGCTTCCTAAACCCTAAACCCTAAACCCTAAACCTTAAACCCTAAACCTTTAACCCTAACCCTTAAACCCTAAACCCTCAACCTTAAACCCTGAACCCTAAGCCCGAACCCTAAACCCGAAACGTGAGGTTGTCTTTCGGACCCTGGGGCCCAACTACGAAATCATCTCTGCCTTCATCCAGAACTCCGAGGAGTTGGGCGTCTCGGACGGGCTTAGGGGTTTAAGGGTTTAAGGGTTTAGGTTTTAGGGGTTTAGGGCTTTTAGGTTTAGGGTTTAGTGGTTTAAGGTTTAGGGTGTAGGGGTTAAGGGGTTTAGGGTATAGGGCTTTTAGGGTTTGGGGGTTCAGGGGTTAGGGTCTAGGGTATAGGGTTTCGGGCTTAAGGTTTAGGGTTTTAGGGTTTCGGGTTTAGGGTTCAGCGGTTTAGGGTTTCGGTTTGAGATCACGCGGTCAGTTCATGTAGGAGCCTGAATCATTACGAATACTGTTCCTTCGAGCCCTTTCTAGAATTATATGACACTCCAACTAATCACAAATATGTAAACCCCGAAACCCTATTCCAATCATCAAGGCCCCTATCTTACACCACGATGGAGCTCACACTCTGAGGAGTATTGCTCACCGCTAGGCCGAAGGGAGGTTACCGAGGAAGTGTGCTGTTTCACCCGTTTTGAACCCTAAAGCCAAACTTCTATCCAATCTCCGCCGACACCCACTGCTCTCCAGGCAAGCTGGCGCCGGCTTTGCTTCGACATCTCCTTACAGGCTTGGGATTTGTCGTGTGAGGGGTCGGTCTTGGTTTGGGGATGTTTAGGGTTTAGGGATAGTCTTGGTTTAGGGATGTTTAGGGTTTAGGGACAGTCTGGTTTAGGGATGTTTAGGGGTTTAGGGACGTCTAGGGTTTATAGGGATAGTCTTGGTTAAGGGATGCTTAGGGTCTACTGTGTAGGAGTTCAGTCTTTTGGGGGGGGCCTGCAGAGCCAGCAGCACTATTCCTCGGTTCGTCCCTACTTGGCTGATCTACGAATAGGTTTAATCCCCATGATGCTTAAGCTGCCAAAGTGACCTGCCATCTTTTCAGGAACAGGTCTCCTTCCCAAAGCAACGACTTTCAGCCGTGAGCACCCGGCAGGTCACCATGTAGCTGCATGCTACTTCCTTTGGCCCATCTCCTTCCAGGACCTCTGTTGAAGAAGCTGCAGCTTCAGGGTTTGCATTGTGGGATTAAGGGTTTAGGGTTGGGTCCAGCCTACTTATCTGGATTGTATGGGCCCTTACCTTGGCATCTTGTTTTTTCTGGACATTGTAGACACTGCAACACGAGCCGACTGAAAGGCTTTGAGCAGATATGACACTGGCGGGTTTCGTAAACCTGAACGGCAACTGAAGAGCAAGTGCAAGCGCCGTGGTGCCCTTGCCCAGCAGCAACCTGTCCGAAACTGTTCCATCGCCTGCTGTGTTCTTAGTCAGTGGGGCTGCCTCTAACGACTGGAAGCACCAAAAGAATTCGACAAGGCAGCGAGGAGGAGCAGGAAGCTGAAGCGTGGTTCTGCCGTAGTCTCAACCACTGAGACCGAAGCCCTGGAGTCTCTAAGCCAGGACGGCCATGAATTCCCAGCATACGTCCAGAAGGAAAGGCTGCTTGAGCTGATGGTGCAGATGGAGGCGCGGATCGGGTTTGGCCGTGTCCGCACGGTTGTTGCGCCAGGGCGTTGAATCCGACGGACAACTGCCTCAGTGATTCGTGGAGTCTGAGTACAGTTCGTGCCTTTAGAACTATCAAGCAGCATCGGCAAGGCACTCAACACCCACACTTAACCGCATCTTGTCTTGAAGCTCCTAATTATTCGCAACGGCTCTGATCTTGCATGTGTCCTCTGTATCTTCGGGCTTAGGATTTCAGGTCAACAGACCCTGGACCCGAACTCACCTCCAAGGCTACAGAAGGGAGGAGCCCTCAACCCTTTCCAGGCCCCCGAAGGCCTAAAGACACTAAGAGCCAAAACCCTAAACCCTAAACCCTAAACCCTAAACCCTTTCCAGGCCCCCGAAGGCCTAAAGACACTAAGAGCCAAACAGGGCTCAACGCAGCCAGCTGGGGGTTTGCTTAGGGCTTAGGGTTTATACTGCCCCAGCGGTCGTTCTAGTGGCCTAGAGACGTAGTATCCCTGGCTATAAGGGACTTTCCGAAAATTAGGGTACCGTATTTTGGGGGTCCTTATAATAAGGATCCTACTATTTAGGGTACTATATAAGGGTCCCCTATTTTCGGAAGCCCCCACAAAGCCTACCCTAAACCCTAAAACCCTAAAACCGCATCAAGCCCAAGCTCGGTATCCGCAGGCTGCTGGAGTTCCCAGCCGCTTTCCCCACGAGTCGCACCTTTACAAGATCTTCGCGTCCAAGGCCCGAGGCCAAAAAAACAGAAGAAGTAGTGGTAGTGGTACTCGTAGTCGTAGTCGTAGTCGTAGTCGTAGTCGTAGTCGCAGTCGTCGTCGAAGCAGTCGAAGTAGAAGGAGGCGGAAGTAGTAGCAGCCGCAGTCGCAGTTGCAGCAAACGTATCAGTAGCAGTCGTGCGGTCATTTGTACTACATGCTTGGTCGAGCGCACGTCGTAGTCTTGTGTTCGTTGTAGCCGGGTTCGGGCGACACAAACGGAGCAGGAGTGGACTGCCCAAATGTGCCTTCATCCGCTTCTGCACGTGCCGCCGCATGGCCGCATAGGGAATGTTGCAACCAAACAGCAAGCATGATTGCCAGTTGTGTGTTAAATCTTGGTGGTGTTGTTGTTCGTGTCGTGATGTTGCTTTTTGCCGTGGCTGTGCCTCCTGCTCTTCTCCTGGGAAATGTTGTTAGTGTTTGTGCTGCTAGTGGTTCTATTGTCTTCATGAATGCTGCTTCTGCGTCACGTGGCAAATTGCCTTCAGCACCTGGATGCCCACCTAGGTGTTCTTAGCTGATAGCAAGTCTCCGAGTTCGACGCGATTATGACGGCTCCTACAGCATTTATCAAACCCTCATGAGACTCAGGTTGATTATTGAGGCCTCTAATATAGAAGCTTGAAGAATTACCAATATTTTCCACCAGGGCTCCACATCGTAATCATACTCTTAGAATAAAACTCATATATATATATAATATCTATGTATATATATATATATTAATAGATATACATATATTGTAGTCATCACAAGTCGTATATGATAGAACCCTGGTCAGTCTCAGGCTCACCACTATGGTCCCACGACAGGCGGTGGCCTCTGACCCGGGCAAGGCAGGCTCCGCATTCTTTTTCTTTTTTTCTTTTTTTTTGCGTTCGAGGTTGTGATGTGTGTTAGGGTTTGAAGTGTATCGGGTTTTGGGGGTTGGGGGTTAATTGCTAGCGGCTGTTTTTTTGAACATGTTTGGGGCTTTCAACCGTCTGTGTTCAGGTTGCTTCAGGTTGGGTGGTATCTTTGGCTGATAAACGGATAAACGGCTTCGCCCCCTTCAAGCTGACTTCATATGCCGTGCCCGGGCAACCCTGTACCGAACGGTGTGGCATGGCGCGCAGGACCCCTAAACCCTAAACCCCAAGCCCCTAAAATCTGCAATGAACGGGTGCACTTGCAAGCGAGCCCGCCAAAAAAAGAATCCCGAACCCCTACAAACCCACAAAGAATCCCGAACCCTTAGACCCTAAGAATCCCGAACTCCTAAACCCAAAACCACGAAGAATCCGAAAAGCCCCCCCCCCTCCCAACAGCAGTAATCCTCAAAGCCGCAGCACCGGAGAGAGCTGGGAGCCGAAGAGCCTTGAGGCTGCTGCTGACGCAATGATCGCACTGAAGAATCTTGCAGCTCCTCACCTCAAGTGTGGGGTTGAAGATACATACATACATGCATACGTACATATGTACGTACATACATACATGTACATACATTCATGCATGCCCTTTATGAAATTTTCAAAAATAGCAGGTAGATGTATACAGAGGATACAGAGAAAGATAGTGATGCACCACACATGCAATGACTGTCTGTCTGTGTCAGCACAGATGTTATTATCATCATCATCATCATCACTATCACCATCCCCGTCATAATAATAATAGTAATAATCATCATCATCATCATCATCAACAATATCAACATCAACATCATCATCAACAACATCATCATCATACCACTTCGCGGTAGTTCCTGCCGTATCATGCCATGTTCCGTGTGCTCAAAGGGGTAACCTTCATTAACATGTTTATGACCAGAGGCTCTGGCAAGGCCCGCAAAGCAAGCCCCATACTGCTGGCCCAAGATGACCCATGAACCAAGCCACTGCTAGTCCTCGTGTGGGCCACATGGGATACCCATATGCAGTGCAAACCCATCAGATTTTGCCTGAACTCTCTCTCCACTTGTGAAGCTAATTGCTGAAGGACTCACGAAGTGCTTGGAATGGCCAGCTGGGGCAGGCGAAGCAGTTTCATATTCTGGTCGGCACGTATATTTGTTTTATCATCTTTCCACAGTCATGTTTTATAGGCATTCAAGCATTGCTGTATGGCTGCCCTGAGTCTGTAATTTTCTAGTTGCAGGGGTTTCAAGGGGACATGCTGGAGAATACGGGCCACGGGATATGTAACATGTAGTGAGCGAGTGTGTGTGTGTGTGTCGCTTTGTTCGAGCGGCAGGGCTGTCGTTTTAGAGAGTACGGGCATGTTCGATAGCTCTTGAAGAGAGTCTAACCTTTGACATCACATCCAGACGTGCAATGTAGGAGCCTTAACAGAGGAGAGTTTTGGAATTATTACAAAAAAGGGACCCCAAAGAGTTTTATTCTACTTACTCAGGCTTCTATATTGAGTCCTCTTCTGCTTCTTCAGATCCTTACATTTTATCCCAATCTTTGTTGCTTGTCCCCGATTAGACCTCCTCCCGGTGGATGGAGGGAACATCGTGCTGGACCACCTACATATTGCGACCTTGGGGCCCACTGCCAGATTTTTGTCGTAGGGGCGTTGGTGCAAAGCCCCCCTTTGCCACGACAATATGATGACGACTGATGTCCGAGGACGGCTCAAGATTATTTCCTTGAAGCGATTACGTAAAGCCCCCTTTTCAATGTGTGAAGCAGCGCGGGGTGAAGGTACTTAGAGTACCTTCAATGCGGTTGATGCCCTCCATGCAGAGCTTCTCCTGCAGAATCCGAAGCCTTTGCACACCAAACCTTAAAACCCAAAATCCGAGGCCTCAACCGTCCGATCTCCCTCATTGGATCCACAGGCCCTGGTAGATACCCTAAACCCCTAAACCCCTAAACCCTAAACCCCTAAACCCAAGTGGGGGCTCACCGTCCCCGCAACTAGAGGACTCTCGAAGTCTGCTTTCAGAGGAAGCAGAGCCCCTTGCCCTGAGTCATGAAACTGCCCCATATGGGTTTAGGGTTTAGGGCCCAGTTTAGGGTTTAGGGTTTCGGGCCACTTTGGGGTTTAGGGTTTAGGACCAACTTAGTTTTTAGGGTTTAAGGCCAGTTTAGCGTTTAGGGTTGAGGGCCCAGTTTAGGGTTTAGGGTAACCCGGAAAAGCTCTGAAACCCTGTCTCCAAGAGCCACACTAATCAGATCCGCACATGACGAGCTTCAAAGCGTCTGGATACATCCCTCCGCCATAGGCCCCTGAGTAGTCCCTTTTTGTGGTTTATATTTCGAATCCTATAAAGTAATCCCAAAAAGGAACTACTTAGGGGCCTATGGGCTTGTCACAGGCCGAGCGCCCCTACATGGCCAAGGGCGTCGCCAAGCTCGGGTGGCACATTGGTCTGCAGATATTGCAGATGTGGGTTTTTCGGGTGCAAATGCCTCAAACCTGTTTGAAAATCCGTGGCAAAACCCTATAAAGCTAAACAATGGCCCTATAAGCCCTAAACACAAAACTTTGCTCCTGCGCTTCTGAAAGGCCCTACCCTCGAGAACCCTGGAAGCCTCACATGCTCAGCACAAACCCACTATAACCAACACAAAGAAAACGAGGGTTTAGGGTTTAGGTTGGCCTTGAACCAACACAAAGAAAACGACACCACTACATAAGAACTGGGCGACAGCACCTACAAAGGAGCTGGGAGGCCATGGACGTGCAAGCCTGGAAGAGCTCCGGCCGCGCATTTTGTTTGGTGGCGCAGCCGGGGTTGTCTCGGTTTCTTCGGGGGCTCGGGGGTAGTATAAGGGACCTGTAGGAATTTCGGCTGGGTTAGGGTTGAGGGCTCAGGGGCAGTTGTCTGGTCAGGTGTGGATCTGAGATCGGTGCTGCACTTGCAAAGGCCTGAAAAAATCCCTGAAAAGCCGTATTTCAAGAAGCCATGAAAGAAAGTCTTATTCTAATTCCAAAACCCAGAGCCTGGAGGCCTCATCGGAACTCTTGTACTAAAGCCTCATATGACTATGAACCCATGAAAGGAACCCTAGAAACCTGGGATAAACTCAGGAGCAAGCCAGAGCTTGAGCGAGCACTCACCTCCTTGATGCTCGGATCATTTGGGGACGAAAGGGGAGCTGAGGGGCGTTCATGGGGGTCTTTGAGGGTTCATATATCATGAAGGGTTGTTGGGGGTGTTTAGAACTCATGCAGAAGTCGTGAAGACGTACTTTTGTTCGTTGGGTTTGTGTCTCCATGGAGTCTTCGGGTGCAGAGGTTGGTTTGACAAGCGTAGTAGTAAGCCACGCTGCAAGCTGTGGAGTATCTGCGCATGCAAGCAGGCCCAACTTCCTGAATGCAAAACACGTCCTGCCCTAAATGCCGAAGCCCTGACCCGAACAACCGAAACGCTCAACCTTTTGGCCTCAGCTAAGGATTGAGCAACCAGGAAGCTTGGTGGATCAGGTATTCGTTCAGGAGACGCTCCTTTTGGTAAGTTAGTATCGGGGTCTTAAAAGATTGTCCTGTATTCCTGAGTGTATCTCAAAAAGGTTTATAAGGGTGACTATCGGGTTCTTTGAGGCGTTTTCCCTTAATTATCGCTTAGATTCACCCCCTTCACAAATCGTGTTGGGGAAGGAGTGGAAGACACAACTACTTGTGGGGTTGTTTATTGTCAAGGAAATTGGAACTGAAGGGTGAGTGTCGAGGGTTGAGGGCTTGTAAGCTTCAGGTTCAGGGCGCAGGGTTTCAACTCGTGCCGCCCGCAACCTCAACAGCCGCTTTAAGGGCCTGGGACGATTTGCAAACTCGTTGCAGAATACCCTACACCTTATAAACCCTAAACCCCAAAACCTTAACCGCAGCACTCTGGTGTGCAGCCAGGAGTGGGTGGATTTCGAGGTTGAAATGCGCCACTTCTTAGTCGACGTGGACCTCAAGGCAAGCCGTGTGTTGGTGAGGTGCATGAGATTTTTTGGGTTTGGGGTCTATGGACCTTAGGAAGAGTGTGTCCTGCTACAGATCGGGGGTGGGTGGGGGAAGCCCTAAAAAAAACCCTTCATTCCCAGGTAGTAGCAGGGAGACCCCTTAAGAGGGGAGCCTTCTGAACCCTACTTATGGCTCTCTTTTAAAAGGGACCTTAGTGAGAGGGTCTATATCCCCCAAGAGTACCCTCAATCCTATCTCCTATTCATACCCCTAAACCCTAAGCCCTAAACCCCTAAACCCCTAAACAACCCGAAACCCTAAACAACCCGAAACCCTAAACCCTAAAAGGCCCTAATTAAACCCTTCCTGAAGATCGCGAGCTTGGGCCTTTGGGGGTATCGGGTCGCCTGACCCCCGCCTGCCCCTCTGAGGACCGGTCCACTTGGAAGCCCAAGCACATCGTCTACACCGTCTTCAAGTCTAAGGCTCGGGGCTTAGTGTTTAGGGTTTGGGGCTTATAGGGTTTAGTTTAGGGTTTAGGGCTTGTAGGGTTTAGGGTTTAGGGCTTATAGGGTTTAGGGTTTAATGTTTTGGCAAGGGCTGATACTCTAAAGGAACCCCGAGATGTTTTTGGATCGAGACATTGCAAGTTCTGATATATGTGTTCATGCCGGGCGTCCTACAGGCGGAACCCTAAGAGTCGCACGATATCCTAAAGCTCTAAACCTGAGGTACCTTGCTGTGAGTGGCGTGGCGGGGTCTGCAAGGTTTTTTGGATTCTGGACTGGATGATTGCTGCGTCGACCGCAGTATCATGTTGTTGAAAAGCATGGACATAAACACGAGAGTTGGCGCTGGTCTTACAAACACGTGTAAAGCTGGCTACTTGTACTCGTGTCAAAAACTTCCGATGTTTTGGATGTCCCCTAAACCCTAACCCCTAAACCCCTAAACCCGAACCCCTAAACCCCTAAACCCTAACCCCTAAACCCTAAACCCTGAGGAGGATGGTTGCTTCCGCAATTTTGACAAGTACGACGCGAAGACGGCCGCTTGGAAGCACGCCGGACACCAGCGACCCACCAGTCGTGAACTGGGCTTACTTTAAACCCCTTGAGACTGACACTGAGAGAGAGAGAGAGAGAGAGAGAGAGAGAGAGAGAGAGAGAGAGATCTCTCTCTCTCTCTCTCTCTCTCTCTCTCTCTCTCTCTCTC
>CAJNJA010049742.1:933-25547 GCA_905231915.1 Symbiodinium necroappetens
ACCCAACAAGGATTAAACATGATCATTTTTGAATAGAGCCCCAACAGGGAAGCAGACAAGGGGAAGCCCGATGGTTCCCCCGTATCTCAGCACAGAGCGCTTCTCTCTGAATGTTTGAAGACAGCACGCTGCGCAAGGGGAGGGGGACGGATCCTGAGCATGCGTGCTTCAGGGTTTTGGAATTTTCAGGTTCAAGCCTATATAATTAAGCCCTAGAAGCCCTTAGCCCTAAACGGCCCTAAACCCTAAACCCGATTCAGGGTTTCCTGTTTGGGGCCTCTGCTTTGGGGCTCATTAAGGGTTTAGGGTTGACCTTAAAAGGATCCCATGATCCATAAAAGGTAGATGATTACTATGCATCCCTGTATGGCCAATGAACCTGAAGGTAAGGTAGGGTTTGGGGGTTGCTGGTTGGGGCTTTCGGATCGAGAGATGGATAGATAGCTAGATCGACAGATAGATAAAGATAGACAGATAGACGGATGGATAGAAAGTCAGATCTAGATCGATGGATGGATAGAAAGACGGATAGAAAGACGGACGGATGGATGGATGGATGGATGGATGGATGGATGGATGGATAGAAAGGCGGATGAATGGAGGGATGGATGAACAGGACAGTCATGGAATCCTCGAGCTGAGGCTGTGAGAACGCGTAGTTTAGGCTTCGTAGGCGTAGTGCCGTGTGATTGATCCTTTCCTTCTACCAGGAGCCTTTTGTCGCCCTGTTGGCGACATCTAGTAAAGCTGGGATTAGAAGCTAACCCTTTAAACCCTAAACCCCTAAACCCCTAAACTCTCAACCCTGAAACCCTTTAAACCCTAAACCCCTAAACCCTAAGCCACAGGGTTCCCGCCCACCTCTACCCAAAGCAACACCTGAAGACTTGCCCAAACCGGGCAGTTCTTTAACCTAGGGCCAGTTTTAAGTCCTACTACCCCTATTTCGAGAACTACCCACATGCCTGCTTCAAGGCTACAGTTGACCATGGCAAGAACAGGAGCCCATCTATTTAGGGTGTAGGGTTTAGAGTTTTAGGGTTTAGGGTTTAGACCACTGACAGGCAAACTAGGCGCCAAGATCAAAGCACCGTGCCAGGACCGTAGACGATCATGCTCCTGCATGGGACTTTAAGCAGGACTGCTCAAACAAAGCAGAATCAAGCCTAGTCCATACCCGAAAGATTACTGGAAGTTTAGGGTTTAGGGCCTAGGGAACAAATCGGAAAATCCTAGAATCCTAGAAATCGGCCGTTTTTTCGCCTCCTGCTGCTGGCTGCAATGGACTCTCCCAGAGAGCTGTCGGGTGTGGAGGCAATGGAGTCGCCACTTGGTGCTTTTCACTTGGGGGTTCCAGGAGATCTGCAGCACGATTTAGGGTTTAGAGTTTAGGGTTTCGGGTTTATTACGATTTTCACTCCAGAGAGCCCAATACCCCTTAATTAAGGCATATACCTTAAACCAAAAGGGTACGGCCCCTATAGTTTAAGGTCTATTCCTTCTTTAAGGGGTATTGGGCTCTCTGGGACTTGGAGGTTCCAGGAGTTCTGGAGTACGGTAGTATTACGATACCCATACTTGGAGGTTCATGGGTAGTTATAAGTGGGGTTATAATTATATAGATTAACTATAGTTATAACTCATATTAAGGGACTTATAACGCTACTTATAACTACCCATGAACCTCCAAGTAGGCTCCATAGTAGTTCCTTTTTGGGATTACCTTATAGGATCCTAGAAATAAAGCGCCAAAAACTAGCTGCTATGGAGCCTATGGGTAGCTGCCTTAGTGCTTGGGTTCGATGGCGCTTAAGGTCTTTGAAGGTCGAGTGAACCCTCAAAAGTGTCGGGCTCTGCGCCCCTCTAC
This sequence comes from Symbiodinium necroappetens, assembly GCA_905231915.1. Classification (NCBI taxonomy): domain Eukaryota; class Dinophyceae; order Suessiales; family Symbiodiniaceae; genus Symbiodinium; species Symbiodinium necroappetens. The sequence continues at coordinate 2,801 of CAJNJA010049742.1, forward strand.
GACGACGAATCCCTTGCATGGTAGTTGAACCATAGGCCCCTAAGTAATTAGTTCCTTTTTGGGATTACCTTGTAGGATCCTAAATATAAGCCCCCCAAAAGGAACTACTTAGGGGCCTATGGGTGAACGTTAAGGCAGTCACGTTTAGGGTCTCAACTCAAAGCCAGAAGCCCTACAAGCTATAAGACGCAATAAGAAATCCCAAGATCCTAAACGCTATAAGCCCTAACTACCCAAAACAGATCCTTGCGCTCGCTTCTGGGAGCCAAGGCCTCGAAAACCGCTGGAGCTATCCGAGGAGGTTGGCATGCACTCTTGAGTTTAGGGGTTCAGGGTTCTGTGTAAGAGGTTCGTGAGATTTCTATGACAGTTCTGTGTGGATTCTGCAAGGGTTCATGTCATGAGGTTTCTATACATAAGGGTTCTCTCATCCTCTGCGGGATCCCTGGGGTTTTCGCTTGTGTGGCTTCCCGTCTACCATTCATTTCGTCATGGTAGGCGAAAGTGTTCCTAAAGAACTCCCAAACCCTGAGCCCCATAATTACTTGGTTTTGTTGTCTCTGTCTAAATGTTCCCCCGTTCTGAGTCTGGTTTTCATTTTGTCTCTCTGGCTCTCTCTGTCGCCCCTCCCTCTGTCCCTCCCTGCCTCAAACCCGAACCTGACAAGGCTCCGTGTGACGCCGGATGAATGTTACCGGTTTGGAGAGGATTAGGGCTGGCTTGCATTTTTGGTTGACTGCACATTTGGAATTGTATCGTGAGGGGTTTAGGGTTTGGGGTTTAGGATCAAGATGTACCATTTTGCTCTATGCTGTGGCCGTGAAGGGGGGTGATTTTAGGCTCGCACATAGAGCCACAGTCTTGACTCTACAGGCAATTGCACAGATACCTTGGGCAAATATTGAGCCCGAAACCCCTAAACCGCTAAAGCCTAAAATCTAGAACCCTAAACCCCTATCAACCCTAAACACCTAAACGCCTACACCCTTAAACCCTAATAATGAACCCTAAACCCCTATCAACCCTAAAGACCTAAACACCTAAACGCCTAAACGCCTAAACCTGCCTTATTGCGTCAGCTGTCCACACTTGGAGGTTCATGGGTAGCTATAAGGATAGTTACCCTACTTGTAACCCCACTTATAACTACCTATGAACCTCCAAGCAGGATCTGCAGCGTCTCTCGGTGGGCACTGGCGTCAGTGCACAGGACTCCTCTTGGGTTCATCCTCAGGGGACTTGCCAGAGAGCCCAATACCCCTTACTTCAGGAATATACCTTAAAGGTTTAGGGTTTAGGGGTTTAGGGTTTATGGTTTAAATTATAGGGACCTTAAAATTATATGGTTTAAGGCATATTCCGTAACAATTAAGGAGTACTTGAGTTTGGCCTTAAAGCAGTCCCTTTGGGCGCAAGGTAGAGGGTAGTTGAGGGATTAGGAATTAGGGGTTAGGGTTTAGGGTTTCGGGTTTAGGGGTTAGGGTTTAGGGACTTCAGCCTTTGTATCGGGTGTGGGTGCATTCCTTCCTGTGTTTCGCATGCTGCTTGATGTTGTTACTATGCATGTACACTGCTGTTCACATGTCTACTGACTCTCTTCATGGGTTCTGCCTCTGCATTATGGTTACGCATGTGCTATACGCAGACTGGTCCCCACATTCTGGACGTTGCGCGGAACAGTAAACGCGTGGTCGGAAGGTGTTGTTACAGGAGCCGCTCTCGCAGGTGAGTTATCTGACACTACCCATAGGCCCCTAAGTAGTTCCTTTTTGTGGTTTATATTTAGAATCCTACAAGGTAATCCCAAGAAGGAACTACTTAGGGGCCTATGGGTAGTATGAACATGTATAAAGTTTGTATGCACCCCTGAACCATGTAAACCCCAAAGCCTGAACACCTGTGACGTGGCAGGAGACACCGTTTCCACTACCGCGGACTCCACCAGGCACACAGCAGTTCCAAAGACAGCCGGTACTTTGCATTTAGGGTGTAGGGTTTAGGGTTTTAGGGTTTTGGGTTTAGGGTTTAGGCATTTAGGGTTTAGGGTTTAGGGTTTAATTTAGGGTTCTATATCCACCGAGATCCGTATTGTTTACAGCAAAGACCGAAGACTTGTGAGAGCAGCAAACCCTCCTCTTCGGCAGGTGGTGTCTTCGCGAAGCCGCAGGCACGCGTCGCTATTGGATTAGAGGTGTTTAAGGGTCGCTGGCCATGTCTGGTTTTGTGGTTTATATTTAGAATCCTATAAGGTAATCCCCAAAAGGAACTACTTTGGGGCCTATGGGTAGGGATGGAGGGTGTGCCATCCTCCTTAAATACAGGGTCTTGCCTGGCTGAGAGAATCTATGGCTCCCATCCTCGCATGACCTTTCGGTAAACCCTAAACCCTTAAACCCTAAACCTTAAACCCTAAACCCTCAAGCCCTCAAACCCTAAACCCTTAACCCCTTAAGCCCTAAACCCTAAACCCTATCTAGGGCCGTGCATTGTTAGACTCCTCGAAAGGATTCTTTCTACTGGTGTTCGAAGAGGAATCCATAATCATGGTCTGGAATATAGGGGGACGTAGTAGTTGCAGAGGGTTTGGGGATCCACTATACCATAAATGCTAGCTAGGGGACGCTATCAGCAATTGTCAATCGTTCTGACCAATTGTTGTTTAGGATTTTTGCCATAAGAGTCAACGAGTTTGGGGATTTGCCGTTCAGGGTTGAAGGATTTGTATGAACTGTGGTGAGTTGGAGGTGCGTGGATCGTTATACGTGGAGTTATAAGTCATAAGTCCCCTATAACAATATATGGGCTGCAAGTGTAGCTGTCCTACTTACGACCCCACATTGAACTACCCATGACCCTTCGCATCAAAATAAGGGGCCCAAAAGCCTTAAAATATGAGGTAAGGGTGAACCTCCAGACAGTGCATTCAGATTTCTCGAAATCAGACCGTAAGCTCTCTGCATTTGTCCGTAGAAGTTCGAGGGGATAATGTCGTGGGCTACTGGCTATGGGCCTTCTTTGAACTATGCAAATATTTAGTAGACAGCTGTGTCTGCAAACCACAAGTATCCCCTGAACCCTAAACCCTAAAGGACCCTTAGCATCAAAATAGCCCAAAAGCCTTATACAATCGGGTATTTGGGCCCAAAAGCCTTAAAATAAAGTTTAAACATTCGGCTCCAACGGAGCCGACAGTCCTACAAGGTACAAGGCGTCGCTGCCGGGAAGCCTCTAGAAGTGATTCCTTGGTGCCCTTAGGGTTTAGGGTTTAAGGTTTAGGGTTTAGGATTTAGGGTTTGGGCTTTAAGGTTTAGGGTTTGAAGTTTAGGGTTTAGGATTTAGGGTTTGGGGTTTAAGGTTTTAGGGTTTAGGGCTTTAGGGTTTAAGGTCTAGGGTCCCTGTGTCAAGGGTCTATAGGCCTGATCCCCTACACCCCCAAGCATTTTCCCGTACTACGACAAACCATAACACACACTTTTTGGAAAACCCCCCAGCAGAGCTTGCCAGGTCCCTAAACCCAGAAACCCTAAACCCTAAAACCCTAAAACTCTAAAGCCCTAAAGCCCTAAAGCCCTAAAGCCCTAACCCCTAAAACCCTACACCCCTAAAGCCCTAAACCCTAAATAACCCTAAACCCTAAAACCCTAAAACCCCTAAACCCCTAAAGTCCTCAACCCCTAAAGCCCTAAAGCCCCAAAGCCCTAAACCCCTAAAGCCCTAAAGCCCGAAAGCCCGAAAGCCCTAAGCCCAGGTCCCAGAGCTTTGGGCACCGCCCTTCTTGCGAGGCCGGCGCTGTCAGCAGGCACCCCGTGGGGCTTTGTTTAGGGTTTAGGGCTGTAGGAATTATAGGGGTTTAGGGATTAGGGTTTTAGGAACTATAGGGGTTTAGGGTTTTAGGGTTTTAGGAATTGTAGGGTTTTAGGGTTTAGGGTTTTTGGGTTTAGGGTTTTAGGAATTATAGGGGTTTAGGGTTTAGGGGTTTGGGGGTTTGGGCTTAGGGTTGAGGGATGTAGGGGTTTAGGGGTTTAGGGTTTAGGGCTGTTAGGGTTTCAGGGTTTGAGGGTTTAGGGTTTAGTGTTACGGAAGCTTAGGGCTCGGGGCCTCTGACCTAGACTCAGCGAGCCCAAATAGCCCTTAATTAAGGAATATGCCTTGGGGTATTGGGCTCTCTGGGGAGAGTCGAAGTACACAAACGCCAGCGTTTCATTTGTAAGTGTCCAGGTACCATGTACCCAACACAGTATAGAACTTTGGCCTAGACGTAGTCCCTTTGTAGGCACTTTGTATACACTGACACTGTATGGGCACATGAACCCGCAGGGTACCGGTTCCAAGACTGTCCGTGGGAATCTTGCCCCAGGCTACTCTTTGGGGACTTAAGACCCCCTTAGAGAGAGTCTGTAGCGCCATAAGTGGCATCATGGCACCCAGAGTCCTCAAGAGAGGGCGGAGCCTCCAAAGTGAATCTCCTCGCGGGTTTGCGTGTAAAAATCTGAACACTTCGAACACCAACGGTAGGCCCTTTAGGTGTGGATCCCAAAACCTACTACTTTCAAGGGCTGTGCCGCAGAATTTATGGTTCTAACCCGGTCTGGGAAGGCCGGAAGGGTTGTGCTGAGGGCGCCGGAACCCATGGCAGATAGTACCCTAAGGGTTCATGTGCCCAAATAGCCGATACTTTGGCTCCAAAGTACCTATACGGAGACTACTTTGGGACCAAAGTATCTACTCTTGGGTACATGGACCCTTATGGGTAGGGCTGTAGGTGAGAAGGTTGGAATCCACATACATTTCATGTGGGACGGTGCTTACTAATCAGGAGGATCTACATCCGCCTTGCAGGTTCTTTAGCATCCAGGTGGGGGTTTGGGGCTTACCCAGAGGCCCCTAAGTAGTTCCTTTTTGGGAGTACCTAATAGGATTCTAAATATGAACCATAAAAAGGAACTACTTAACGGCCTATGGGCACTCAAACTCCAACCCCACACAACGGGAAAAAAGAACCTCGTGAACCGAAGATCTCCTCAGCATCTCCTCCCTGCAGGGGTGCAGAAGAAGCCCCCAGGTGTCCCAGCTCTAAGGGCCTAAGTGCCTGACACGCATATACATCGGGAAAAAAACTGACCTACACTACTATCCTAAAGAACCCCCTGAGTAGACCCTTAATCCTTAAACTCATAAGCCCTTAGAAATCGTGGGCGAGTACATCACCCTTAAGCCTCTTATTCACAGCCAGGCTCCAACCCATTGAAGATCTCTGTCCCTAAGGGTCCATGTGTTGCTGCACCCAAACAACTACCCTGGGGCTCCAAAAAGCCCAAAGTAGGTACTATTTACAGACTTTAGACCCCAAAGTAGGTATTATTTGTATACTTGGAGCCCTGGGGCTATATAAGTTCCTATATAAGAACTGCTTTAAGGCCAATGTCTATGTGCTGATAAGTGCCTGCTAGGATTCCTTGGACTTTACTTTAATGGGCATGTTGGATGGCTTAAATGCAGGATTTAGATCAACAACAGCAGTAAAGTGATAAGAGATCCGAACATTGAACCCTAAACCCTAAACCCTAGATCCGAGCCATGAGCATGCTTACCCCTCATGAATAAAGCCTGGCCTGTTGAGGGCCTTAGCATGAACCTGAGGATCCCTACACTCGCCCCTGTTTGGGTTCAGGGCTATTAGGGATTAGGGTTTAGGGCTATTAGGGTTTAGCGTTTAGGATTTAGGGTTTAGGATTTAGGCTTTAGGATTTAGGGTTTAGGGTTTAGGGCTATTAGGGTTTAGGGCCATTATGGTTTGGGGTTTAGGGTATTCGGGTTTAGGATTTAGGGTTTAGGGTTTAATAGGGGGAGTGGTGAGATACGCCACAGGTGAACAAGGAGCTGCACCCTGACGGCAAGCTGGTTTGGCGTCAGTGGTTGTGGATCCAGTGTTTGTGTTTAGGGCTTATGGGGTTGTACTGGTAGGATTACTTTGTCAAGTTTGATGGTTCGGGAGGTAGTGGCGTCGGGACTTATAGTGCTTAAAGCCGATTCATTACAGTAGGGTCCGGTTGAGCTCGGTGCACACCCACCCAAGCCACCCACCCACTTACCCATGCACGCACACACAGCCACAACTAACATACATAGGCACACACGCACACACGCACACACACGCACACACAAGAGGAGTCTGCCGAGCCGGATTCTTGAGAGTTACGGTACACTCAGGTTTGCAATGTAGATAGATCAATCGACTCGTCAATCGACAGATAGATAGGTGATGATAGATAGTGATAGGTAATATGTGAATTCTATAGTTACACATGTATATATATGTATATATATATATAGAGAGAGAGAGAGAGAGAGAGAGAGAGATTGAGAGAGAGAGAGAGAGGGAGAGAGAGAGAAACAGAGACAGAGAGCAAGAGACGTCTTGGAGAATGTCCCAAACCTGTGAAACCTTGGTCCCTTCTTGAACTCCCGCCACCCGCAACCCTCAACGCCGTTCCCCTAGAGCCTCCGACCATAAACCCCAATACACCCTAAGGCTCCATGCCCTCATATACTATACTCCATGTGGGTAGTTCTCTAAATGAAGGTCCCTTCTAGGATCCTTATTGTAAGGGTGCCGTAGTATTTTGGGGGAATTTAAGATGGGAGCCTAATTTAGAGACTTTCTCATATGTGCTTAGGCCTTGAAGTACCGATACTGGAACCCTCTTAGGGCCCAAGGCGGGCTAAGTATAGACTACAGACGTACATGGAATTAGGGACACATGTAGCATCCTGTCGGTCGGTAGCGAAAGCCCTCTGGCCATAAACCCTTAGCACCAAGACCTTCCAAAGTAGGTATAGAAGTATTGCCCGATATTTCTAAAACGGCTCTTATGCTACATACTTTTGGGGGTCCAGTTAGGCCCAAAACCCTCAGGAACGAAATCCCTCTCATACGTCCTCTTTCCGAGCGCCTGCAAGTCGCCCCGGCGTGGCTTCCCAGACTGCTTCAGGGACTCAGGGCTTGGCTCAGGGTTTATAGGGTGCCTTAGTTTGAGTCTGGAGGGGATTCGGCTTTATCACTTATGCGGTTTAAGTAGGGGTGTTATTGAGCTCGTGGTTTACGCAGGGTTAAGTAGGGGCATTAGGGTTCATGGTTAAGGTGTTAGGGTTTAGGGTAGTGCTGTTCATCTTAGGATTTCGATGCCGTACAGCCTGTGTAGGGAGTGTAGGGCTCAGCGCTTGGAACGTAGCCTGCATCTCAATGTAGGGTTCCATGCAAACCCCAGTTAGAAGGGCCCAAGTTCTCAAATGGGAGAGCTCTAGCTAGGTACCAAAAGACTCGGAGTACAGATTGTGGGACGTACAACCCGACCATGTTGTTCGGGTATATTGGATACTAGCAAAGCCAAGCCCTAAACTGAAAGAAAAGCTTCAACAGTAGTAATACGGTTGATGACATAAATCCTGCAGTACCCATAAAAAAGAAAATACCATAACTCCCATAATTTAGGGTCCTTAAGGTCATGCAGGATTTCTATCATCACATGACATCCCAGGTCGTTGTGGGCGTTGGCTTCCTCTTGTTGGCCGCCACGTTCCTGCTTTACGGCATCGGTGGCCAGCTGGTGTGCCCCGGAGCAGGTTTAGGGTTTAGGGTTTAGGGGTTATGGTTTAGGGTTTAGGGTTTAGGGAGGGTGTCATGTGATTCTTGGAAAACCCTAAACCCATAGCCTCCTAAACCCTAAACCCTAATGCCTATAGAAGCTACCCTAAACCTTAAACCCTAATTAAGCCCGATGGAACCTACCCTAAGCCTTAAATGCTACTTCCTTCACCCTATAAACCTCAAACCGTGAACCTGCTCTAAACCTGAAGCCCTTGTAGAGCTTCATGTGGTTTACGCTGTGGGCGCGGAGGCCTGAGGTTTGGCTTGAGTGTTTCCCAGAGAGCCCTTAAATAAGGAATATACCTTAAACTATAGGTGCCTTAATGTTATGATTTAAGGTATATACTCCTTAATTAAGGGGTATTCGGCTCTCTGGGTTCCAGTTTGGGTTGAGGGGTTCAAAAGTTCAGAAATCCGGATCCGGGAGGTGAAAGGAGGGTTGAGGGTTTAGGGTTCAGGGTTTAGGGTAACAACTATCTACAAAGCTTATTCGATTGCGCAGAGGGATGTGGCGCGTGACCGTGACTTGTCCGACTGGACTTGCGACGAGGATCCGAAACCCCAAAGCTCAAAGCCCTAAACCCAAAACCTCAAACCCCAAAGCCCTAAACCCTAAACCCTAAACCTTAAACCCCAAAGCCCTAAACCCTACACCCGAAACCCGAAGCACAGAAAGCTGAACCCCGAAACCCGAAGACCCCAGACCCGAACCCGAGCCCGAACTCTGCTCTTTCTGATTGACCTGTCAGTGTAGCCCGGATCCATTGCTGGTGCGCTTCGAGATTTGGGGAGGGGGGGGGGGAGTAGGCATTCGAGTTTGAGCTTTTGTTAGGTTGCGTTTCAGGAGTTTGCGCTTGTGAGCTTGGGCGTCGCATCTACATGCCCCCGGACAGCCTGGCGCAGTGTCTGATCAAATCCTACACACCCTGAGCTCCCATATAGCCATTTATACTTGGAGGTTCATGGGTAGTTATAAGTGGGGGTATAATTAGGGTAACTGCAGTTATAACCCCTATTACGGGACTTAATTTCCTACTTACAACTACCCATGAACCTCCAAGTACTCAAGGTGCACTCTCTTCGGCGTGGCGTTTCCCGCCTTCGAGTCTTTCAAGGCTGCCATGGTTTGACTAGGGTTTGGGGTTTAGGGTTAGAGCTTAGGGTTTGGGGTTCAGGGAGAGACTGGGTGCTTTTTGCAGTGCACGGGCCTAGGTTTGGGTTTGGGGGTTAGGGTTGAGGGTGCGCATATGGAGGGCGCTGAAGTGTTGCACTACGTCTTTTAAAAAGTGGCTTCTGTGTGGATGTCCATGAACGGGACATTTTCTTCAGACTGGTATGATGGATAAGTCTGCGGCGTGTTCTCCTGATGCATCCTCCCTGGACAGTGAACCCAACAAGTTCTAAGAACCCCAAACCCTAAACCCTACAGCTACGTCTTCAGTTCCATCGCTGCAAGACTAGGTCCCTGAGTGGTACCCTTTTGCCCTTTTTATTTTCGAGCCCCCTTACTAAAACCGAATAGTAGGAAAAAGGGTACCCTTATTGGGAAACCAAAAAGCCCGAGCTCCCCAGTTCGTTTCCAGGGCCTCGGTCGTTGCCTCGACCTTCAACGCATCATAAGCTTGGTACGGTGGATGATAAAAATCTGATAAAGTACCCATCATAAGGAATGTACCAATGATTCCCATAGTTTAGGGCGGATGCTTAAGGTAATGCAGGATTTATATCATGAGCTGTATGAGTGGCTTTTGTGAGAGCAAACTGACTGTTCAGGCTACTAAATGCAGTTTGTCTTTCGCATGTAGATCTGACTCAAACTGTCAATGATGGGTTGTTTGGACCCGCACCGGGGGGGGGGGCCCAATGTTCAAGGATTTTATACTTGGGTTTAGGGTCATGTGAGCAGGTTACTGGTGCTGGGAGTATATGTTCTTATCCTAGGACTATGGGCCCCTGCGTAATGAACCCTCTTCGCTCACATCAAGATAGAATTCATGCATAGGAGTCTACCTAATACTATTGCTAATTCCCGGAAAGAACAAACCTTCATCAATCCTTGGTCGAGAGCCGAACCTCCGGCAGATACTTGTGGATATCAGTTTGCCTGATTGGTGTGGCGACCCGTGTAAGCCCTCATAATACCTCCGAATACCTCTTACCCGACACGGAACGAAAGCCACATTAGTGGATGCCGAGGTTTAACTCACTTCTCCAATACCCAACCTTCAAACTTTTTGGGTTGTTATAACTTAGTCGTAATCTGAAAGTGTAACCTTTTATTTTCCTGGCTTATTGGGGAAGTAAATTAAACCCTGAACCCTAAATCTAAACTCTAAGAGTGACTGAAGCTGAGAGGCTGTGGAGGAGTTTGCGAACCTCAAGGATGGAGCAGCTCGCTGTGAAACGGAAGAACCTCCGGAGTTGCAGGGCTTAACGCAATGTAGATGCGTGAATTTCGTTTAAACAAATCGCATCAACATGACCTATGCCATAATCTACTCCAAAGCCGTACTTTTTCTGAGATTGAGACCTGTTGGGTTTAGGGTTTGTTTGGTGCGTGTGGGGGGTTTCTGTATGTTGGTAGTAAGGTGTAAACAATCGTTCTTCGACGGAATGGTTTGCAATTACTCCTCTTAAACTTACTAAACCTAAACCGTTAATAATCCTAATCCCTAAACGCTAAATCCTAAACCCTAAATCCTAAACCCTACTGCAGGGTAGTAGTTACTACGACCCTTTCCGCCCAAGAACCTCGGTCTTGGGCACTTGGACCCTTAGAGCCTTAGTGGGTTTAGGGTTTTTGTTTTTTTGGTGGTTTTGGGGATTTTGGGGCTTTGGGTGTAGGATTTAGGATTTAGGGTTTAGGGGTTTTGGGGTTATTGGGGTAGTAATAATGCCTTGGAAGATTTTGGAGGGGAGTATGTCGATGATTCTACGTTGGGACCGTGTTGGGTGAGACTCCAAAAACGGAGCCTTAAAAAGACGCTAATAAGAGGCTCCATATAAACTGCCATTATGGAATTACTTATGCCTCAAAAAACCATCATTCTTCAGGGGCGTAATTCCATAGGTAGTAGTATATACGGAGCCTCTGGGAAAGCCAAGATCAATCCATGCTCGTGTCGCCAAGGACGACAACGCAAATGTGTACCGCAAAGCCTCAGGACACTTGGCAAGCACTTCCTGCACCCCAAATAACTAACCTGTCTAGGGCTCCCTATCATGATGTCCTTGTACAGTTCTCCCTAGACAGGCAAGATATGTCTGGAGATCGGCCATTTCGACTGCTTCGTTTGGGCTCTTCTTGTGAATCCAGTTTTCCAAAAGGGGTCGCAGTATTTTCAATACTAGCCGTCAGGGATTATGCGCTACACATCATGACACTGTACCCCCCAAAGCCAAGGTAGGCTTGGGGATAAAAGGTAAGGTGGGGATGCTGCAGTACCTGAGGCATGCAGTTCTGGCTCACCTACTGGATCGTGGTGGCGGCCATCACTTCCTTCGAATGCCTCCTCTACTATGTCGTCGTGTGGGTTCCCTTCTACTACCCGTTAAAGCTTGGCACGCTCATGTATCTGCAGCTCGCACGCATGAAGCTAAACCCCAAACCCTACTTACAGGGCCCTACCCCTTCTTTAGGGTACCAGTTCTTCTATATCACTGCCTACCTTAAAAGAGGGGGTAGGGTATCCCAAACCCAAAAGCCTGAACCCAAGAGATGTCTATCAAGCAGGATTCAAGTTAGGGGCCCCGGTTCACAGCTTGCGAGCCTAGCTCAGAGACCGCGAATGCCGGACTCCCCTTCTAAGGCAGGTTTAGGTTGGTTGGTTGGTTTAGGGTTTAGGGTTTAGGGTTTAGGGTATAGGCGGTACAGGATATAGGGCTCAGGGTCTAGAGGTTAATGGTTGTAGGGTTCAGGGGTTCCTGCACCCCTAAGCCCAACAGTTAATTGCGATAGAGAAGCTGTTGTGCAGGGCCCGGGCTTCAAACCTTAACCGTGGGTGTAGGGTTTAGGGTATGTCAGGGTTAACCCTAAACCTTAAACCCTAGACCCTAAACCGTAAACCCTAAACCCCTGCACCCCTAAACCCCTAAACCCTAAACCCTAACACCTAAACCCCTAAACCCTAAACCCCCAAACCCTAAACCCTAACCCCAAACCCTAAGGCTTAATCCTGACATGCGCCGTTCCCCAGTAGGATGATTTGCCGCCCCACATGGGCGACAGCAGGAGCCGGGCGAGTTGATCAAGAGGGTCCATATGATACTACTAGTATGGAATTATAGGTTTAGGGCTTAGGGTATATAATCGGGTTTAGGGATCCCTTCCCAAGAGGGTCCATATATGTACTGCTATGATGGAGTTAGGTCCCCCGAATACCCTTATTACGATGGTCCTTCCATAACGGTAGTGTATGTGGACCCTCTGGGCAAGTTGGTAATACTGTCATATAGGGTTGTACCGAACACGAACCCACCAAAAGAAGTAAAGGACTTTGGGGTCATATGGGAGCTGTTGTGATAGCTCCTCCAAGAAAAGCGCAGGTATGTGCCACAGACACGTGGTGCCAACCATGTGTACAATTGGCTGCTTGGCATCACTGTCAACTGATCCTAAGTACCTTCATGGTGATATGTCCGCGGGGGGACTGGATGTCATGCCAACTCTGTAAATTTTTACGGAGCCGAGCCGATAGGCCTATGAATGGCACCGAGTTTTTCTTTTTTTCGGGAGCCCCAAACAACAAAGTATGGAAGCCGTACGTTGTGGAGTCATTGTCTTTGTCGTCTCGAAGTGGTGAAGCTCCCCCTAGAGGTTCTGAGAATGAAGTATGAGGCCCAGAGATCTGGCTCGACTGTATACAGCTACAGTGTGGGTTTAGGGTTCAGTGCCCCCACTTACTGTTCTTCTTGGGTAGACAAAGTTTCTGCCAAGCCGAACTCCGGGAATTCCGCCACTCTCATCCACTGGTGACTCAGTAGCATTCCTATTCCCCCTTCAAGGCAAGGTTCTGCAGGCTGTAAGGGGCTGTATTGAACATGCCCCCTTCATTCTCATCTTCAACACACGGCTTTTTTGTTGGTCACAGTGCCTGCTGGCCTTATGCGAGCCTGCAGGGATTAGCAGTCTAGGGCTGCGGGGCTGCAGTTTGCATTGGTTGAGGGATGTATGGTGGTTGGGTTGGTCAGGGGTCTGCGTTATTGATGGGACCAACTGCGCAAAAAGAGCACCCCCCCCCCCAGACCAGAACAAGTAGTTAGAACTAGCTGCATGCTTCGATTGTTTAACCAGGAGGTTTTGCTTTATTCTACCAGGTAGTTTCTCGTCGAGCTAACCCATCTTAAACAAGTCGGGAAGCAAGGCAACAGACAAAGCAAGTTGAAACCCTATAAACCCTCGGCCCTAAGCATAAGCCAGTCCTTATAGGACTCCTTAGAAGCATGCTAGTATAATATACCCCAAAACCCTGTTCTAAAAAATCAGGCTCCTACAGTATTAAGATAAGATACTGAACACCTTTAACTCCTCAACGGGATGTCATGCTCGGAGGTTCGTGTTGCCTTTCTTGAAGCGAAACCGGGACACGATCGACAAGACGATTCAGGTCTTTCTCGGGAATTGGATGCTAGGATCGTTTCAGCGTTTTGGGCTGAGGATGAAGGGGTTTGGGATCCCAGAAAGTAACCCTTATAGCAGCCTTAAGCCCTAAACCCTACGCCCGCAAGATTGACCCTTTTGGTAGCCTTAAGCCCTAAACCCTAAGCCCCCAAGATTAACCCTTACAGCCCTTGGAGGAACCCATATTAGAACCGGGGTTGAGGACGAAGCGAAGAAGCTTGAAGCCTGTACAAAAAAAACGTCCAGAGAGTGCAAGCAGTACCGAGAAGTCTTTTTACAGCTATCTCACGGCTCGAACCTGCCCCAAAGACTTGAGTTGTAATCAGACTCTAAACCCGGAAGTTGTAAACTCCTATATACACCCTAAAACCTGCGATTCGTGAGACTGTTCTTGTATAGTACCTCAACCCTATAAACCCTAAACCCTAAGCCCTAAACCCTTACTGTAGGAGTCTGGGAAGAAGCTGCGGAAGAGCGTCAGCAACGTGGCTAACAATGCGCCTTGGCTGCAGGGCTTTTTGTCCGAAAAAAGCCCAAACTGTGTAAGATTTAGGGTTCAGGTTTTAGGGTGTTTAGGGGTTTAGGGGTTAGGGGTTTAGGGGTTTAGGGTTTTAGGGTGTTTAGGGGTTAAGGGGTTTGGGGTTAAGGGGTTTGGGGTTCAGGGTTTAGGGTTTAGGGTTTAGGGGGGCTTCAGGGTCCATGACCGAGGGGCCAAAAGGCCTCAAAATGCGAGTCTTTACAGGCCCGTCAGGGCCCCAACCCAACCGACAGTCCTGAATCCTGAACTCACAATTGTAAACCTGGATCCTTGTTGGATACAATTTTACATTTAAATTTTGCTATATTAAAGCCCTAACAAGGATGAAAGATGATCATCTTTAATATGGCCCCATCAGGGAACCAGAGGCTCCTTGGTGGTAACCCATAGATAGAGCCCTTTTGTGAGCCAAAAAATAAACCCTAAACCCTAAAAACCCAAAAACCTTAAAAACCCTAAAAACCCATAGAGCCCTTTTGCGAACTAAGCCGCCGACGAGAGCACGCCTCGAGAGCTCCACAGGCCGTGGATGCGGGCATCGGCGTGGGGAAGCAGGGAGTGGCGGGGTACCCGGATGATGCCTTCCTTTCCCTAGGGCTCCAAGTATACAAATAGTACCTACTTTGGGGTCTAAAGTCTGTAAATAGTACCTACTTTGGGCTATTTGGAGCCCCAGGGTTTCGAGCAAGACTTGAGCATTACTAGTGTTGTAAACATCGCAAGCCGCTGCTGAGGGTTGAGTCATGCGGGGTTGAGGCGTATACTAGCACATTATAAAAGCAAGTCACTGTGCTTGGATGTCTTAGTGGTCATCGTGCTAGCACGACTATCGCCATGGTTGGTTTCTCATACGACTGCCGTGATACCGTTGAACGGTCGGAACAAGAAGCTTGCATATGACAAAGTCCCTACGGCCTTACAAACCTTCTAGATCCTTATGCAACCCTGCCAACTCCCTATGACTTTTCACAAACTCGAGCTCTTTCATAAAATCCTAACCCCTGAGCCCCCTCCCGGGAAAATGATTGACAGCCGTGCCCAAACGCAACCCCTAAAGAAGCCCCCACAAAAGAAAAAAAAAGCAAAGTTTATCAACAAGAGCAGGCCTCTCCCCTATCGAATCCCGAAGATCCCTTAGAGGAGCCCGTAAGAGAACCCACAAGACCCACACCGAAGCCCACGGAAAGCCCTCTGAGGTTCGACTCCGACGTGGTTTGACCATGGTGGGGCCCGGGATCGAAACGGTGAGGCAAGCGGCTGCCGGTGATTTCGGGCTCGGGGTTTAGGGCTCCTTTAGGTGGTTCTACAGGGTTCAGGGCTCTTTTCGGAGGTTCTATAGGGTTTAGGGCTCCTTTATCCTTTAGGGGTTCTATAGGGTTTAGGGCTCCTTTAGGTGGTTCTACAGGGTTCAGGGCTCCTTTAGGTGGCTCTATAGGGGGGCTCCCCCTAAACCCGGAAGTCTACACCTTAAAGCAGGTTCTACATCCTGCTTAGGGTTCTCGTGCTTTGCACTGTGCCGGGTTCCGGGGGTTTACTTTCAGAGGGTCTCAGAGGTCTCAGGATTCTTAGTGGAATCTGGTGCCGGGACTTTTCCAGTGTCCTATGATGCCCTGATTCATAAGGTTTTCAGGGTGTTATGGGTGGAGGTAGCACTGCGGCCCTTCTAGGAGCTAGACACAGGATGCCTATTCTGCAAAGCATAAATCCCCACCAGCCTCGAAACCAAAACCCCCCAAAACCGCAACTCCTGAACTCGCGAAGTTCCAACTTCGAAAGTCCCCCGAAGAGGTAGTATATATATATATATACCCTAGGCTTCCAAGGACCTTATAATTATAGTTAGGGCCCTAGACCCCTTATAAGGACCCAATAATAAGGTCCCTGGAAGCATAGGGTATATATATATATATACATACATATATTATCTCCCTGGAGTGCCGTGAGAATTACTTGCAATAGTATCCAAAGCCATCCAACGGCCCATTCTAACTGTGAAGGATGCTAAAGCACCGAGTTGAGAGGCATTTCGTTGGTGCAGAGATTGCTCGGCGCACGCACCGCGAGGACGGCTGGCTAGAGTCAGCTCTTAGTTTCGCCTTGATTAGGGTGTCAAACTTGGGGTTTAGGGTTCATGGATCTCGAGTTCAGTATTTTGGCTTGGGGACTTTGGCTTAAGCTGACGTCGGGCTGTCTGTTGATTCTTAGTGAGTCTTTCTTCAGGAACTATCACTTGGACATGTCTTCTGAGGGCTACTTTACCTGGAAACGATCCAAGGCCCCTTTTCAAGCTCGGTGGCTTGAGTCTGCAACAATCCCTTAACCCAAAACTCTAAACTGGGAATTGCATCTTCGCGGGCACTGTGGTGTGAGGCAAGGTGGCACAGCCCCCGGGTCGTCTCGGAAAGGCAGATCCCTCTCGTGTTTAGGGTTTAGGATACCGGGTTTAGTACCAATTTGACGTTTAGGGTTTAGGGTTCAGGTTTTAGGGTTTAGGGTTTCGGGTTTGATCGGGGGGCACATCCGTCTCAAGCCTTCGGTGGCAGGGACCAGTGGTACCGGCGCAATGTGCAAGCTCCGCGCAGCCCAGGGTACGTGATGGAGATGATGTTGCTGCATGGCCTGTGACTCCCACAATAAGCCCATACAAGCCCCATGATTCAAGGATAATGCGTTCATAAAATAAACGGGCATATTGGGCTCATGATTTATTTGCACGGTAATCAGCAGAGTTTCAACTTTTACCCTGAATCTTTGCGTAGAGGATTCTAGAGTCTAGAGGCTCGGAAGTCAAATATTCGAATGTGCTCGGCACCAAGAGCCTGAGCCCTGCACCCCCTCAAGCCCTATGGCACCGCATAAACTCGCAGGAGCCCTCTTAATACAAGCGGTCTGAACTAAGTGACAGCGTTCCTTTGGGTTCAGCTCTCAGGTTTATCGCAGAATCCCCCGAAAGCCTACTGGAGCTGATGCGGCCCCGATGGCCCCTACACCCTATAGGCCCCCTGTATGGGCAGTTCTCTAAACTCGGGTTAGGGGTTCGATCAGGGTTTAGGAGCAGCTCAATTAAACTCCTATCGGTCCTATCAGGTTCCCAAGACCCACGCCAAGATCAAGCCTGTCAAGTTGGCGAAGGCTAAGGCTCGTCCCAGGGCCCGACCGAGGGCCCGTCCCACGGCCAGATTTGCAGTCCAGGGCCCGTCCCAGCATGCGGCCAGATTTGCTGCCGGGGCCAAATGCCCTGCCGGAAGCAAGCTCGGTCTATGAGATACACTGGGTGGACGTCCGACCCAAGCTGCCGCCCCTTCTGCAGAGCCCGCCGTGGTCCTCGCGAGAGGGATGGTGCATTCAGGTGCATATCCCGCCCTCTCTCGGAACTATCCACCGGCCTAGCGGCCAGACCTTTTCTGTCTGTCTTTGGGCGAGCACCCGCGCTGGCTGGATCCCTTTTAGGGTCACGTTTTATAAGGGTGCCGTACTATCTTGGGGACCTAAAAAGGGACCCCCAATTTAGAGAACTTCCCGTCTTAAACAGACTAGCCCTAAACCCCTAAGCCCTAAACCCTAAACCCTAAAGCCCCTAAGCCCTGTAGACCCTAAACCCTTAAAAATAAGCCAAAACCCCAAACCCCTAAGGCCCTCTTTTCTTAAACAAGCTGAAGCCCCAAACCCCCAAGCCCCTCAACCCTAAACCCTAAACCCTTATAGACCCCTTATAGATCCCTTATAGATCCCTTTAAAGAAACCCTTATAGATCCCTTTAAAGGAACCCCTAAAACCCCTGAAGCCAAGCTTCTCGGAGGAGTCGCCGAAAGCTCAAGAGGAGCACCGGCCGAAGGGTGACATTTCTGGGGGCTCAAGAGTTCAGCCTTTAGGGGAAAAGGTTTAGGGTATAGGGTTCAGGGTGTAGGGTTTAAGGTGTGTAAACAGTGTGCGCGCGGTGGGTGCGCCTTTGACTTTAGGAATAGGGGCGCACCCACTAATCGCGCGCTTGCGTCAGCATGTAGTCCCGCCCCAACCACCCCTGGGGTTTAGGGTTCAGGGTATAGGGTGTAGGGCATAGGGTTTAGGGTATAGGGTTTAGGGTATAGGGTTTACGGTTTAGGGTTTGGTGTATAGGGTATATATTTAGGGTTTTGGGTCTAGGGTTTAGGGTTTCGGGTATAGGGTTTAGGGTATAGGGTATAAGGGTTTAAGGTTCTAGAAAGGTCTGAGGGGTTGTGGGTCTTTCCGGGTTTAAGGATTCTTGTGCGAGTTTCTTGAACGGTGGTAGGATGAATTGGAGCTCGTACAGGCTTCCCTGTAGCGTCCGGCAAGTTCATCAAATTTCGGGTTTAGGGTTTAGGGTTTAGGTCGATCTTGGCCAGGTGTTGTTGCTCGCAAGGCTTACCACATCCGCTTGAGGGCCTCAGGGCCCTGCAAGAGAGGAGGGCCTAGTCAGTAGGCATGTGAAGGGTAGCTACATCGGTATGGCAAAAAAGAAGGTTAACCTTAAACCTTAACGCGCTATTCCCTAAGGCCCTACAATATCTCCTATCCTGAAACCACAAATTCCAGGCCCTGAAATACTCAATATGCTTAACCCAGATGGGTAGTTCGCTCAACGAGGGCCCTTTTTCACATCCCAAATATAATACGGCAACCTTACATTAAAGGACCCTGAAAGGGATCCAAATTTAGAGAACTACCCAAATACTACCCTTATAGAAACCCTTATACAGATCCCTTCAAGGAGCCCTAAACCCCGGAAAGGGCACCCAAATTTAGAGAGCTCCCCAAATGCTAAGACCCCCAAAGGCCCCCCAACACCCCCAAAACCCAGGCTCCGAGGGCCCGACAAATGGCCAGGGCTTTGGGTTTAGGGGTTTAGGTGTTTTTGGGGGCTTTGGGTTTAGGGGTTTAGGTTTTTGTTTGGGGGTTTAGGGTTTAGGGTTTAGGGGTTTAGGTTTTTGTTTGGGGATTTAGGGTTTAGGGGTTTAGGTTTTTGTTTGGGGGT
Organism: Symbiodinium necroappetens; assembly: GCA_905231915.1. Lineage (NCBI taxonomy): Eukaryota > Dinophyceae > Suessiales > Symbiodiniaceae > Symbiodinium > Symbiodinium necroappetens. Next base: position 21,600 of record CAJNJA010049742.1, read on the forward strand.
TTAGGGTTTATAAGGGGTTTATAGGGATTTATGCCTAACAAACCCTATAAGCCCTATAAATCCCTAAACCCTAAAGCCCTGTTCATAAACCCTAAACCCTAAACCCCTACTTACACTAAACCCTAAACCTATAAACCCTAAGCCCTGAGCCCTAAAAGCCTTAAACCCTAAACCCCTAAACCCTAAACTTTAAACCCTACGTCCCTAATTCCTAAACCCCTAAACCCTGAACCCTAAAAGCCCTAAACCCTAAACCTATAAACCCTGATTCCCTAATACCTAAACCCTAAAAGCCCCAAGCCCGAATATAAGCCCTAATAAACCCTATAAGCCCTATATACATACCCTAAAAGCCCTAATAACCCGTATAAAGCCCTATAAATACCCCAAAGGCCCTAAAAACCGTAAAGACCCCCAGGTGCCGCCTGTCGACCAAAGACTACCCTGATAGAAACCCTTATACAGATCCCTTCAAGGCCTATAAACCCTATAAATACCAAAAAAACCCTATAACCCTTCTAAGCCCTAAGCCCTAAAAGCCTTATAAGCCTTAAAAGACCATCCAAAAGCCCCCAGGAGCCGCCTGACGACTGCTTCGAGGCGATGCCGCCACCGCCGGAGCCGGCGGAAGCAGAAGCCGAGTGAGGCCCGGGGGTCTTTGTGGGTTTAGGGGTTTCGGGTTTTTTTAGGGGTTGAGGGTTTAGGGGGTTTAGGGGGTTTAGGGGTTTAGGGGTTTAGGGTGTGGGGGTTTAGGGTTTTAGGGCTTTAGTGTTTTAGGGGTTTAGGGGTTAAGGGGCTTAGGGTTTAGGGGTTTTGGGTTTAGGGTTTAGGGGTGTAGGGTTTATGGGTTCGTAGGGCTATTGGGTCCTATATACCCGTTATTCTAGAGGGGTTCGTAGGGCTTTTAAGTTCTATGTGCGTTCAGCGTTTTGTTTTTTGGAGGGGGTTTAGGGTTTTGGATAGTGTGCTTTTGGGTTTAGGGTTGAGGGTCTGGGTTTTTATACGGATCTCGGGTTTCTATAAGGTTTCTACAGGTTTCTTGTGGGGGAGTGCTTTTAGGCTGTATAAGGGTGTTTAGGGTCTTAGGGCCGTTGTTGTTCGGATGTTTGAATTTATGGGTCCCGCGAAGGGTAGATGATGTCTTTGGTTTTCAGGAGGCCCTTTTAAAGGAGCTTATCTGCGTGCACATGATGTGGTTGTTTTCGGTGGGTTTTGCTTCAGACTATACACCGTAAGGCCTTTCAATGGGCCTTTTATTTCTTTGATGGGACCCTAAACCCTAAACCCTAAACCGTGGGACCTTCAAAACGAGCACGAGGTTAAAGCAAAAAAACTATACCCCCTAAATCCGAATCTCGTAACACCCTGAGAATCCTACAGAGCTTCCGAAGCACCCTTATGAAACCCTAGTTTAGGTTTAGGGATTAGGGTTTAGGCAATTTTGTGATTTTGTGTTTAGGGTTGTACAACGCATGCCAAATACACAGTAGGGCATAAGAGTTTGCCCCCCAAACCCTGTTCCTTGTTCTATCTGCAAAGGCCCTTTTCATACTACCCGGTCCAGACCCTAAACCCTGAACCCTAAACCCGAAACCCTAAACCCTGAACCCTAAGCCCTATAAGCCCTAATGAAACCCTCAACGCCAGGCAATGCCGAGATTTTCCTTCGGTACATGGTGGGCTTTCCCGCCTGGAATTAGCCGCCTGATTGGGGGAACGTTGCAAGGGCCTGCACTCGAACATCAGGGTGGTACGGTTCATGATATATTCATATATATATATATATTCATATATATATATATATCCTGCATGACGCATAATAATCATTTTACCATAATTCCCATAGTTTAGGGTCCCTAAGGTAATGCAGGACTTATATCATCAACAGTATCAGAGCGGAAATCCTCCAAACACCCTATGCAACCCCGAAAAGGGCCCCAATCCTGACGCCCATACAACCCGGAGGCCAAGGGCTCCAGTTAGTTTAGAAAACGGCTACTGGGGTTTATATACGGTTTCGAGTTTAGGCTTGTCACAAGGGTTTTGGGTTTATAGGGTTGCTGGGTTTTTGGGTTACATACTGTATGGCCAGGAACGGGAGATTTTAGGGACAGCTAAGAGAAAGCTTGCGCCTGACCTCCCCCCACCGGGTACTAGGACGCCTTCAGAGCGCTTGAGGCGCAAATTCGAACCGGTCGGCGGCGGGCGCCCGAACAAGGGAAAGCAACATAATCCTACACATCCTTGCAAGGGCGATATTAAAGCCGAAATTTAAGGAAGGACCATCGAAGGGTTTGTTTATGCCGTTTTGGGTCCCAAAGTGCTTTTTCAACTTCTTTTGCGCTTGTGCTTAAACCTTAGCTGGCTAAAGACACGCATATTATAAGCAGTTACTTATTATCTCGGGGATGCTAGGGAACGGAGTTTAAGGGTAAAGGTGTGCAATAGGGGCCGCCTTGATACCATAACCATTACCTTTAGCATCAAAACAGCCCAGAAGCCTTATATTATAGGGTCCTTGGGTCCAAAAGCCTGAGCATATAAGTCCTTTGAGGGTAGGGTTAATCAGTACCTTAAACCCTAAACCCTAAAACGATACCCCCAAACGACAAAACACGAAAAAAGCGAAGCATGACAGCAACAACAAGCCTAAAACACTGAAGCTCTAGACCCCGAATGCTGCGAGCCTGCCACCCTAAACCCTAAACTTGCCCTAAACCCTAAACCCTCAACCCTAAACCCTATCCGACTCTCTGGCCCTCAGAGCGCCTTCTAGAGAACTGGCCACCGGCTTTTGCGAGGGAGCAGGCACTTCCAACCGTCTAGGGGCACCATAGGGCCCCTAAGTAGTTCCTTTTTAGAATCCTACTAGGTAATCCCAAGAAGGAACGACTTAGGGGTCTATGGGCATAGGTAACTTCTATATCACAACTCCTTTGGTTTAGGGTTTAGGGAGTTTAGGGTCAATGGAGCTCAGGCCCTGTAACAAGCCTATCCTCCAAGCTCCCAAACCGTACGCCAACTTCTGAAACCAGCTGCAAGACGTGCTTCCCAAAAATAAAGTTTAGTAGGGTCTATGGTGTTTAAGGGTTACAGTCTGCCGGATCCTCCAATTTGCCCTAGAATTACCTGGACACCCCAAAAAGTATGCAGAGTCATAGCTTGTTATTGGTGTTGGACTATTAACTTTGCCTATTCTGGGGGAGTGCGGGGGGAGGTAGGGAAGGCATGCTCCTCACATCATACTCGGGATCCTATCATGATTTGAGGTATACACAGAGGCCTCTAAGTAGTTCCTTTTTGGGATTACTTTAGAGGATTCTAAATATAAACCACAAAAAGGAACTACTTAGGGGCCTATAAGTACTCCTCAAGTCAGGGATAGTGGAAGATCGGGGCAACCACCTGCAGTTCCCTAAGCCCGAGCACGTCAAGCCCTGTGCGGTAATCATAACGCCTAACTAAAGCGCCGTAACGCACCTAGGCTCTGACGTATTTTTAATCAACCTAAACCCGATTGTTTTTGGAGCCGTCAGCAGCCTCAAAGAGCCAGCCCCCGAAACCCTCAACCCTAAGCCCTAAACCCTAAACCCTAAACCCGAACCCTAAACCTAAACGCCTGGCTCCCTTCCGAAGCCCAAAGGACGTTTTGCCTCACCAGGAGGGTCCTTCAGGTCCACAAAAGAGGATTTACGGTTGTATGTTCCAGGATAGGGGGCTTAGTGGAGGCAGGTTTGGGATCACGGCTAAGGGTCCATGTACCCAAATAGTATGTACTTTGGCCCCAAAGCACCTTTATAGGGACTACCTTAAGGCCACAGCATATACTATTTGGTACACAGACCTTTAGAGGGGGCTTCAGGTTTGAGCGCTTGTAATGGTGCTTTGAGGACTGGTGGTTGGGTTCACAATGGTCTACGTGCGTATGTAGGTATGTATGTGTGTATG
>CAJNJA010049753.1:7266-24766 GCA_905231915.1 Symbiodinium necroappetens
ATGTATGTATGTATGTATGTGTTTAGTCATATGATGCATGTAAACCTAACAGCGGGCTGAATCATTAGCAATGTTGTTCCTTGGTTCTTCTCGCTAGTCTGCTTTCCACATACTCGAATATGCGCCTTGTACAATAATATACATCATGGTATGCTATAGCATACCATAGCATAATAGACTATACTATACCATAATTTAATTTAAGTATACTGTAATATACTACAATATGAAACCCTAAAGACGCTAAGCCCTAAACCCTAATGCCTAAACCACAAATCGAGAAGTGTACCAAGTTCTACAAGAAAAAACCTATATCTTGCTTTCAGCATTCTGTCTTCCAGGCGCCGACCTCGGGCACGCCACCCTCGGCCCGGGCGTGCCACACCCTCACGCGGCTCGCGCACAAGCTGCGGCGTGGCGAAGAGTTATAGGGCTTTAGGGGTTAGGTGTTTTAGGGGAGCAAGAAGGGCTTTAGGGGAGCAAGACGGGTTTTAGAGGTGTTGTAAAGGTTCTATCTGGGTTTATATCTGGATTCTTAATTTAAGGGCTCTATAAGGGTTTTTGCCAGATTTGTTTGGAAAGGTTCTGTTGGCCTAAGGTTCGCTGGGTGTCTGAAGGTTTCAAGCTTGGCTGTTTAGTTTAGTCGTGGTCTAATAACCCTGCTTCTGCCGTCTAAGCATTCAGGATGAGGGCTTTGTCGATCGAAATATACGACTCCCAATATACTTAGGGTTGTTGCCTGCAGAGTACTTTTATGGCACCTAATAACCTATTATGTACCTGTGACCTTGCCTAGCCCTCTAATCGGCTTGGAACCGACTTCAATGTCGGCCCAAAGCTTTCGCTTGCAACAGCCGCGGCGAACGCGTCTGGGCATTCCACGACTTTAGGTTTGAGTAGAGGAAAACTCTGAAACTCCACAAGCCAAGTCGTATTAGTCCTACATCCAAGCCACCGCATCTGAAACCCCTAATGTAACATTGCATAGGGTTCTTTGTGATTAGAACTCGGGGTGCAAGGTTGTTGCGCATCTTCTTTGGGAATGCGACAACTTAATCATACAAGGCTCTACAAAAAACCCTACAGACAACAAACTCTCCAAAACGCCCCTGTCGAAGCTTCGAAGAAGATGACTTCGGGACCTTGGAGTGAGATTCAGCCCGGATAGCTTGTCAATGGCATTTACGATGTTCAGCCTTGAGGAGGCACCCTTAGAATTAGGCAACCCGCCTAAACCCTAAACCCCAACCCGAAACCCGAAACCCTACTGTTATGAAGCCCACATGCGGGTCCAAGGCTTTTGGGATTGTCAGGCCGGGGCCAAGAGGGGTGTCTGGGCACCGAGGTATATGTTCGGCGGCTACGACGGCGCCAAGTGTTTCAATGCCGGCTGCTCAGAGAGATCCCCGAAAAGGAGGTCGATTTTGCGTTGTAGGGCCAGGGATTAAGCTTAAGGACTTACCTCAACGCCAGATATCCTTCGTTTTTAAGGATGTATATACGAAATCAAGATGAGGAACCATGTGGAGCTAGGTTACATGGGGTTCCGGTAAGTTTTAGGGTTTAGGATTTAGAAACGCTTGAGAGCAGTTGACTCCAAAATGCGCCGCACACGTTCGGCCCAGGATATGGACATCATTGACCTCGAAACCATGACGCGGCTTGCCTTTAATTTAGGGTTTAGGGTTTAGGGTGTAGGGTTTAGGGTTTAGGGTTTAGGGTTTAGGGTTTATTAGCTTTCTTCGCAAAGTTGATTTGACTTGCACATGGCCGTGGGGACGTCTGAGCGAGACCAAAGAACTACTGGCTGACCTCGTGCGCCCCGACTTCGAGGGGAGAAGCCAAACCTCAACACCAACTTTTCGCAAAAGGAAAGCACAACAGCTTTCCAGAGCCCATATAGCCTTCCCAGACCCCAAACCCTCAATCCCAAGCCCGAAGTCCTGAATCCTTAACCCTCAAACCCAGATGCCTTTTTATAGCATGCGTACTGCAGTAATCCTTAAACTGTAAAACGCACCCCGACTCCCCCGAGCCGAGAGAGGTGGATGCAGCCGGCGCTCTCGGGGACTTTGCCGCAGGCGCGCAATGCACACACCATGACGGCCTCTCGACCGGGAATCTCCAATGCGGGGGGGGGGGGGGGGGATTCAATAGGACTTGTGCAATCTGATCTTATGGTTGCTACAGGGGCTACTATAGGAGTCTCTGACCCTGGGCAGTCGTAATTCGGGTTGATATTTTGGATTGGCTTTACTGTTTAAAGGGTTTCAATCGAACCTTCTTGGGCTTTACAAGGGCCTTCATAGCTTTAACAGAGTCTTGGGCTGGCATAAGTTACAGGGACTATAGGGGGACTATATTTGTGTTCCTGCTTGTCATCCACACCTCTACATGGCACTCCGAGCCAGCATGAGAAGCCCCACACCCGAAACCCTATCCCGGGGATCCAAAAAAATGGATCTCTTAAGGGGTTGCTATGTAGTACAGTAGCATAGGGTAGTTCTCTAAATGAGGGTTCCTTTTAGGGTCCTTTTTTATAAGGGTGCCGTACTGCTCTTGGGACCTAGAAAGGGATCCCAGTTTTGGAGAGCTACCCATAGGCTCCCGAGTTAAGGGATCTACACCCTAAACCCTAAAACCCTAAACCCCAGAGCCCCTAAACCCTAGACCCTAAAACCCTAAAACCCAAAGCCCCTAAGCCCTAAACCCTTTTTGGATCCTTCCGGTGGCTTCGGGAGGCCACAGACTTCTAAAGCCTAGACGCCAAGCCGCCAGACCCAAGACCGGTGCGTGTTGTTTTTTTGGGGTGTATAGGCTTCTATAATATAGAAGCCCAAATAATAATTACCAATATTATTCCTTAGGGCTCCTTATCATTATCACAACTCTACTATAAAGGAGCCCACAACCCTGCTTTAAGCGTCTAATTATTAAGGCCCCTTACATCTCAAAGCCAGAGCAGACCCTGTAAGCCCCAATGCAGTCCTTTCAGCAACCCTGTTTCGTAGTCCTTATGAACCTCAAGCTACCCATAGGCTCCTAAGCAGTTCCTTTTTTGTGGTTTATATTTAAAAAAAGGTACTCCCAACAAGGAACTTACTAAGGGGCCTATGGGTAATGCTTTTAGTGGCCTTACGAAACTTCGAAAAACATTTGCCGCAACCGTTGAATTGGTATCCTTTTCAGTAACACCCTCAGAGTACCCCTTAAAGTAGTCCCGCAAACACCCGTAAACCTGAAAGCCCAAGCCCTGAAATTCGCAGAGCCCTTAGTAGAACCCAGTCGACCAAAGACCTCAAAAGCCTAATCTTCAAACCCTAAGAAACAAAAACCAACCCCAAACCCAAAATCTTAGCCCTAAGCCCTAAGCCAACCCCCTAAAATCCCTCAAAGCCCTAAAGAACCGCCTCTGAGTGCTTCATCTCACTGGGTCCTTGCTGGCTACAATTTTACATTTTTGTTATAATAAAACCCAACAAGGATCAAAACTGATCATTTTTGATATCACCCCAACTGGGAACCAGCTCAGGTCATTAGTACAAAGCTGTACCTCTTTGGCCTGGCACTCAGTTAGCCGAGGGTTTAGGGCTTAGGAGTTTAGCTGCGGGGTTTAGGGGTTTAGGGGCTTAGAGTGTAGCGGTTTAGGGTTCAGGGTTTCGGGCTGAGGACTTGAGAGGTGAGGGCTTAGGAGTTAAAGGCTTAGGATGTTAGGAGTTTAGAGGTTAGGGCTTGGGAGTTTTTAGGGGTTAGGACTTCCAAGGCTTAATCCAAAGTCCTAAACCTTAAATCCCAATCTCCGGGGGCTCAGAGCTTTTTGGTGGTTTTGGGGGGCTCAGAGCTTTTCCTCACCGTCCTGGAGTTTTGTGCTCATGTGGGTCCTGGAGTTTCCTGCTTAGTGGAATTATGAGGGGTATATTATACTGTGATCATAGTATAAGGACCCTAGGAATAATATTGGTGATTATCTGGACCCCTAAAGAATCAAGCGTGTCATCAGGTGTTCAGTTCTTTGCGGTCTTTAGTTGTATCAGGTTTCGTGGGCTTGCGCCTCAAACTCTAGATTCAAAGAGCCCTAAACGCCCTAGAGCCAAAACCCCCAAACGCCCGAAGCCTTACACCCCAGGATCATGACGAAGTGCTGAGGGTTTTTTTGTGATCAACCTCTTGCTCTTCGGAAAGCGAGAGCTTGGGGACTGTAGTAAGGGGATAAAAAACGCTGAGGTTTAAAGGCTTCGGCTCTCCTGGTATTTTGGACCCATTGGGTCGAAGTGTTATGTGGGAAGTTCTCTAAACTAGGGCCCCTTTTAGGTCCCTAAGAACTGTACGGCACCCTTATAAAAAGGATCCCCCTAAAGGGGACCCTAATTTAGAAAACTACCCAAGCTGCTCTCGGCCTTGGACGAAATTGGGGGGAACGTTGGCTTCTTTTAGCAAGCCTGAATCAAAAAGAACCACGGAAGCCTAATCTCTGAGACCCCGAACTCCGAAGCCCTCGAACCCTCAAACCAGAAAAGGGCTTAGCGGTTTAGGGGTTTAGGGTTTAGGGTTCAGGGTTTAGGGGTTTAGGGTTCAGGGTTCAGGGTTTAGGGTTTAGGGTGGAGTACCCTGAATTCCAACTCCCTGATGCGCTGCAGGTGGCCACAGTGGCAACAAGCACCTTACGGACTTGCACATCTTTGACACGCAGACCCCGGGCCCCAGCTTAGTATAGGGCCTCAAATGTTTGAATAGGGTTTGGGATTTTGTAATATTGTAGTTATCATGATGAATTTAAAGGGACCCGATTCTAATTTTCAAGGTGCTTCTTATATTAGTGAAGTAGCTCAAGGTTTCGATGCTTCTGCTGACCTTCCACCCAATGTCACATGGGTCCTCTATGATATAGCCCCAACGCAAAACCAAATTCCCAAGTCTAACTAAACACAGAAGACCCTGTGTGCGCACTCCCTGCCTGAACTGCTGGGATCGGAACAATCTCCTCTTGGCCCCTGCATTAGATCATTCTGAATGTGGACGCCCTCTGTTGCATACTACACTACACCCTACGCACAGTCGAAGCAGCAGAAGAGCACAAACTGTCTACCTCCACGCATTGTGTTCTCCGTTTAAGCGTCGTGTTAGCTCAGATGAGTAGAAGCTTTTGCTTCAGGAGCTTGGTACATGTACCTGTCATGTTACCGTCGTGGTGACATGCAGCTTCAGTTCATGTGGGCTGCCACCTCGTGTATGCAAGGAAGCCTCTAAGTAAAACCGAAACCCGAAGCCCGAAACTGTGAACCCCAAACCGATCCGCCATGCCCTCGGCTGCTCAAGGGCAGTTAGGTGTGGAGGGCGCAGGCTTTTTAAGGGTTCGCGGGTTGACAGCTTCAGGGGTCGAGGCTTCAGAGTGCACATGTAACTAGAGCACTTGCCATTACGGTTTACGGTTTAGGGTTTAGGGTTGGGGGGTTTAGTAGGGTTGAAGGGTCAGTTGGTCTATGGCAAGTTGTTCTTTGCTGCTGTTGCCAGTCCGATTCTGCGAAACCCTAAATCGCTTGCTCCCTGGACGCCTGAATCCTGAACCCCTGAATCCCAAAAACCCCTTAAACCTATAGCCCGAAAACCCCTAAAGCCCAAAACTTAAACCCTACCTGGACCCTAAAGAACCTACCTTTTCAGGGTTCCGTATTATGTGATTTCTTTATATAAGTCCTTAAAAAGGTAGGCTCTTCAGGGTCCAAGTGAACCCTAAGCCCGAATCCCCAAAACCTGTTACGCTGCAACCCTAAACCCCGAAACTCTGAACCACCCCTAAACCCTAAACCCCTAAACCCCAAAGCCCCTAAACCCCTAAACCCTAAACCCCTAAACCCTAAACCCCAAACTCCCTAAACCCCAAACCCCTAAACCCACCCTAGGCCAAAAAGCCCCGAGCCTAGGAAGCTGCACTGGAGCCAGCCGGACATCCTGGGAACGCCACCTCCAGGCCATCCCTTTCGTAGAATTTCATTAGTTCGGCTTTAAGGTTTTAGGGTTTAGGGTTTTAGGGTTTAGGGGTTTCGGGTTTAGGGGTTTACGGGTTTAGGGTTTAGGGCTCTTCTAGCTAAGGAGTTGAATTGAAGTTACAAGTATAAAGAAGCCATATCACTTGCTGTCGTTCCTTATTTTGCCAACTTTAAATCCTTAACTCCTTAACAAGAACCCACTAGCAGTTACTCAGCATCACGCCGCCGCATCATCCATCATCATCGCCATCACCAATGGCAGCAACAGCAGCACCATCATCGTCGCCATCGTTTATTCATCACCATCATCATCATCGTCACCAGTACCATCACCATCACCAATGTTGTTGTCATCATGGACTCTGTCGTCGTCATTAAGCGCAGCATAGCCATTACCGCAAGTGGCGCCAACATCTGATTTCAGCCTCAGCATGAAAGCCGTCGTCATCAACATCAGCCTCGTCGTCGTCATGACACAACCAGAGGTCCTTGGAGCGGTTCTAGAACCTCAAGGACTTTTACGATGATTGTCTGAAGAGAACTCCTTTGAAAGGACTTCGGGGGCACACTGCCAATCTGATCGGCTGGGCTCTCAGGCTATTCCCCTTCAGTCTTCAAGATGAAGCTCCCGTCCTAACCCACACCCACACCCATCAATCCAAAACGGGCTTCGTTTCGTGGATTCCGGTTGCTTGTTTGGGTCTTGAAAATCCGGGTCCTACTGTCTGGGGCCTCTACAATCGCACCTTGCTTCCATAACTTCCTTTGCGATTTGTTGGGTCATGAGTTTCAGCCGCTAGACGTGCTGACGTCCATTCAGTTTGCCCAAAGGGGATGGATTGACGGCCCGCTGGACATGAGGATCCGCATGCTCTCCGCATGCGTGTGTGTTTGTGTATGTGAGTGTGTGCGTGCGAGCGAACCCTGTATCCAAGGGTCTTCACTTGGCAGTCCTTTTACAATTTGCGACGGCAGGAGAGCAGTGGACATTCTGGAAGGCACTGCCCAACAAAGACGTTTCCAGTTTGTCGTGACATGGATTGGGGACGCTCAACCCACGTACCTGCGGACATTGCTTCTGACATCCTGGTAGCGGCTGTATACGGTTTATCAGTCGACTGAGTTTATTTATTTATTTTTTGAACTGCGTGATGTCTGGATGGCTGGGGCTAAGCCGAGGAACCTTCCGTGGACAGCATCGGAACAACCACTGCATGTTTGCCGCAATCTGACGACAGCTAGAGGCCAGAGGTTGTGGTTTATGAAGTCAGGTTGAGGTTAAGACTTGAAACTGTACGTTTATGCTCTTCTTCTTTGACAATGTTGCGCATGAGGCTACAGGTCGAAAGTTCTGTGACGAATAGACTCTAGGTCTTGGTCGTCAGAACTGGTCTTCGCTGAATTCAAACCAACTCTAACCTCTAACTTTCTGTGTGTGTGTGTGCGCTCTTTTGGTTTTGCTTTAGGGTGCAGGCTGACGACATCATCACCAGCATCCTCCGTTACTGAAACCATTCCGAAATCCATAGCGCTACGTTCTCTCAACTCCTGCGACTGCCATAGCATGTAAACATGGTACTCGCTTCAACATTGTACGCCGGGAGTCTAGTGTGCGGTTCGGACGATTGCAAGTATTGGCTCTTGAGGTCACAAGATCTTCCTTTTTGGCGGCTACGATGGCAAGGGCAGAACGAACGAGCTGTACATCCTCGACACCGCCGAGGCTCGTGGTGGTTGGGCCGACTGGTGGTTTATGGAAATCCTTAGAGGAACCCTAGAAAGCCCCATGAAAAAGCTGCCAAAGCCACTACAAGACCTTTTTCGCTACTGCTCCATGAGCCCTCATGGTTAACCTTTCAACGAACCCTTACAGCAACCCTACACCCCTGGAACCAATTAACCTGCCGCGTTGGCGAGGCCAAGTGGGTGCGCCCCACCTGGCCCACGGAGTCGCCTCACACGCCGCCTGGGAGGCAGCGCCACAGCGCGTCGCTCATAGGCCCGGGGTGGCGGGGGAGAGGGTAATTGGGGTTTAGGGTTAGTTATTGAGGGTTTAGGGTTGGGGGGGTGAAAGGGTGTTTGACAGAAGGACGGCGGGGGGATTAAGGTGATTAAGGCTTCGTTTGACACGGTTCGTGGGTTTGTAACCCTTGTTCTTCTTGTTGTTGTTGTTGCTGAGGTGCTCCTACTCTGTTCTTGGTGTTGGTATGGCATGTCATTGTGTTCTTGTCATGTGCCTATTGTTCTGTTGCCTGCTCAGTTGTGCATGTTGTGTGCTGCTGTGCTGGCGATGATGCTGTTCTTAAAGACAAAACACGGTGCCGAAACGACAACATCGGCAGCAGTAGCAACAAGCACCACATGAACTCTCAATCTGCAGCTGCACATTGTTTTGCATTTGACACTGCTTCAGGATTAGTGAGTTTTCTCGGAGAGTGGTCGCGTGGATGAGGACGAACATGATGTGGGTACTGATGGAGACGTTGATGCCCTTGATGGTAGTACTGGTGATTGTTCTGACGATCGGTTTTGCGATTACATCGGCGTTGGTGTCGGTGCGGATGGTTTTTCACGAGATTGTTTTCTGCTGTGATGTCAGTATGAAGAGTTCTATGATGAGGATGATTCTTTTCGTGCCCTTTCCTCCCCTGTGTCCACTGTGAGTTCGGACTCGCGGCGTTTGTTTTTGAAACAGGGGCCCTAGCTGGCAGGCTCGAAGCGCATCTACATTTTTGGCGGCTTCGATGGGAACAAGTGGTGCCTCAGCAGCAGGAGTGGAATGGCTACCACGCCCCCCACTTAAACGCACAGGACCACCATAAGCCCTGATGGGATAAATCTTCAATCCCCCTGAACTCCTCGACGAGCGATGGGAGTGGCAAGAAAATTCAAATCGGAAGATACCATTACTATTGAGGTCCTGGTTAATTGTCCGCGCCATATATGCAAAGAGCATGTGGTGCAAGCATTCCGTATACTGTAGAAAGGGAAGCACTCCAAAGCACATCCCCTGCTGCTCAGCCTTTGATCCGCTCAGAAATCCCAGCACTTTCTCATTTCAAGGTTTCCTAAACCCTAAACCCTCAACCAGTTTCCGGCTTGAGGTCTGACATTTTTGTGGCTCCAGGCTTGTGACGCTTTACGTTTGCATACTTGACTACTTGATGTCATCGGGTAGGAAACTGTTAACCCTCTTTGATGAATATGTAGGCCGATATACACTATACATATATATATATACACATACATACATGGCACATACACTACATACATAACACTGCCGTTGTTGATCGTAACACTGCCACAAACAACGATCTTTTCTTTTTTTGGAAGAGGGCTGGGGCCGCCGGGAATCCATTGACCAGGAGCCAGGATGAGTCGAGTGAGAAAGGTAGATTCACAGCCGCCTTCAACGCTCGACTTCCCAGTCCTACAGATACACATTGACATGTCCAACATCAGAGATATACTCATATACAGATATAGATAGGTATACATACATTCATCCATACACACATACATACACACGTAGGTACATACATACTTATGCTCAAAAGTGTGTTTACATCCACACCTATATGTATGTGTGTATATATATACACACATAATATATACATATGTATACATTTGTATACATAAACATATGTATCGATGTAGAAAGCACGCACATCCACACAGCCGTTTGTCATCATAACTTGCTACCGCACTTCGGGCGAATGAACATTGAACTGCATCGTCGGTGATTCGATGGATGACGCACACGCACCCTGTCATGAAGGTTTAAAGACGGTTTAGGGTCTAGGGTATGATGTTGCTACTGGAGGTTGAACGACCTGCATGTCCTGGACGTGGGAAGACTGGAGGAGCCTAAGCAGCCGGTACTTGAACCTTATAAGGAACCTTAAGGTTTGAGGGACCAAAAACCTCCGAAACTGCTCCCCATTGCATTCCGACGAGCCACTATCAAGGACCATTTCATTCCGCTGGTTCAGAACGATGTCTCGTGCACAGGTGGTATTCCATGGAAACCTGGTTTTGGCTTGTTGGACCAGGTCTTCACGTATACATGATAGACAGACGAACTCAGCTTACTTTTGATATGGCGGTTCATATTACTATGGAGTGAAAAAGATACTTGAGCTGAGGAGCACAACAGCGTTTGGCTGTAAAGCTCCAGCTACTGCACAGATGGCTCTTCAATCCAAGCCGCCGTCCATTTCTTTCTTTGGGGCTTGCGGCGGGTTAAGATGGTGTTGACGCTATTCACGGTGATTGAAGAGCCGTGGACGGGCGGGTCTCGCCTCCTGCAGGAGAGTGCGCTGAATGATGTCGCGGTGCACACTCTCATAGAAAACATGGGCAGGCCAAGTCAGGGCACCGGAGTACTGGACTTGGGTGCAATGATGTTCAGCATGGTAGGGTTTAGGATTTACATTTGGGTTTCTGGCTGACCCAGATTCCCATCCCGAAGTACTCACACCTAGAACCTCAAAACCGTAAAAAGGGCCGTTGAAGATTTATACCGGTTCGGTGCGTGCCTGTGTGTGTGTGCGTGTCACGCTATGGTTGAGCTTTCTTTTGGCCCGCCGGGTGGAAGGGCCCACCCTAAACCCTAAACCCTAAACCCATAGTCGTGCCAGGCTCCTCAAGAGTCACGAGTTTAGCGACATCGTCTTCCTAGTGGAAGGGAAGCCGATCTATGCCCACAAGGCAGTGCCGGGAAAGGGTTTGGCATAACTACCTTATTATTAGTAGTATTATTATGATGATTAGTATTGATTATTATTGTTGTTATTGCTATTGTAGGTTTTCAGGCAATCAAGATCAGGGTCTACAGTTGATCTTCGGCAGCAGCGTAATGTCAGTTACCACGACGTGGAACATGTTATCTGCCATATATCCAAGCAAACCCAGGTCAAGTTTCTCAACTGGCGCCCAAAGCCCTGTGAAAAATCCTCCGATTCTGAATACAACGCTTCGTCGTTATCATTATAAAAATCACTTATGAGATGAACCCTTTAAGAAAGACCCAGTAGATTCGAAAACCCTAGACCCTCATTAAGCCCTAAATCCTAATGCCCAACCCCCGACCCAACCTCTCAAGCGTAGAGGACCCTTATAGCCTTATAGCTCTCTCGAAGTAGCAAGTTTAGTACTTGGAGGTTCACGGGTAGTTATAAGTGGGGCTATAAGTAGGGTATCTATAATTATAACCCATATCAAGGGAGAACAAACTCCACTTATAACTACCCATGAACCTCCAAGTAACCCTCACACGAGGCCATCCTCGTGGCCCAGTGCGAGCATTTTCGGGCCCTAAGCTCGGCTCCGTCTGCTTTCAGCCACGGCTCGTGTTTTGGGGGTGCCGGAGTTCGGTGTTTTGGGGGTGTAGCTGTTGGGACTAAAAGGGTTTCAGGGCTTGGACTTAGTCCAGGGACCATTGCATTTTTGAGGTTCCCTGGGCTCCTTTTACATAGACAAACATGCAGTAGCTTGGGTCGCTGCTGACATTTTGCCTCATGCGCTCTTGCTTGGAGTGTCCTCCTAAACCCTGAACCCTAGTCTGATGCTACGTTGTCTTTTATTTTATTAGGTGAGTCTGACAGCCATGAGGCATTTCGCACGATTTGTAAAGTATATCTTAGGGTCTTAGGATGAAAAGAGATTCGGGATTGTCTGGTGTAGGGTTTAGGGTGTATTTCGTATCAAGTGCGAACTCAAGATGGCAATGATCACAAGGCTATTTCGTATTCACGGACTGTCAATAACAAAGGCCACTGCGACATATGTGATAATTATTGCTGATTTGCACATTGGTACCAATACCGTAAACCCTAAGCCCCAAACTCTGAACCCCCAACCCCTAAACACTAAGCTCTAAGCCCTAAGCCCTAAACCCCCTAAACCCCTAAACCCTAAGCTTACTAGCAGCTACTCTGAGGCCATGTTTGCCGGCGGGCGCTTCGCCGAGTCGCGGGAGGCTTTGGTGTTTTTGGGTCACTGCCGAATCCAGGCATTAGGGGCTTTAGGTGCTTTTGGGGGAGTTTAGGGTTTAGGGGCTTTTGGGGTGTGGGGGCCTAGGTGACCTAGGTTTCGGGTGCAGCTTTTGGGTGTTGTAGGGTTTAGTGGCCTTAAACTAAACGTAACTAAACCCCTAAACCCTAAATCCCTAAACCCCTAAACCCCGAACACTCAAGGCCCTCAGCCCTAAGCTCTGAAGGGTTTTGTACTGGTGAAGGCGACTATACTAGTCATTCGTCCATGGTGGACCCAGGCCCCTGGTTTGGGCTTTTGGGGCGCCGAGCGATTTCCCACGGCCTCTGAAGTGTGGTAGTTCCTGAGGCTGGGGTTTGGCGGTTTAGGTTTTAGGATTTCGGGTTTCGGTTTCAGGGTTTAGGGTGTAGGGTTTAGGCTTTTAAAGTCGTCGCTTTCGGATTTGGGTCTGACGTCCTGGATGTGAGTAAGGTTTGGGCTTCAAGCTTTAATCCTGGCTTGCCGACGCTTTGATCGGGAATCTGTTCTCTTTGTGGGGAGAAGCTCTGGTCGAGTGGCTGTAAGCTTATGTACATACTATACCTCTTTTGACCCTCCTGTACATAGGTTTAGTCCAATTTGCTCCAATATCTGTTTCTGAGTGTTTAAGTCCCCTGCTGTGAAATGAGACGTCATGCTGCACCCTAAACCCTAAACCCTGCAGTCCAGGCAGAGATTGAGATTCCGCAGTGGAGCCACACGGCTTTCAATGCCATGCTGGCCGGGGCTCCCGGCGTTCCCGCATCTGTGCCTAAGGTTTCGGGCGTAGCAAAAGAGAGTGGTAAAGCATAGAATGACGCTTCCTTAAAGGGAACCCCAATATAGAGCTCTATAATGCCCTGAAAAGGAACCCTACTATAGAACCCTATGATACCCTGAAAAAGGAACCCCAATATAGAACCCTATAGTACCCTTATGTGCCCTTAAAAGGAACCCTTTTATAGAGCCCTTAAGAGGACCCCTTACCGGAGGTTGGTGCTCAGAGTCGCTTGAGCTTTGTTGTCAGGGGTGGGCCCCACGAAAGAGTCCAGGAAGCGCTTCAAGGCTTATAGGGTTTATAGGGTTTATATGTGTTTGGGGTTTGGAGATTATAGGGTTTAGGGTGTTTAGGGTTCAACCTCGTTTTTGGGCAAGACTTGTTCGCGAAGGCACCGGTGAAACTCTCGCCGCAAGCGCCAAGTCTCGACCCCGAGTCCCTTCAAACTTGTCGGAAGGAGTGGCTCTACACCGGCCATGCTCCACGAGAAGTGTCCGCAGAACATCTGACAGAGGTGCGGCAAGGGGAGCAGATCCGTCACACAGCTCAGGGTGTTCAGTTTGGGTTCAGGGGGTGCACGCCTGCAAAGGGATGTGTTGAGCGGAACGCATACAAACCAACCGGCAAGGATCTTCTTACCGGTTCCCAGGTGCTCGGTTTGGCTGACCACTACACTCTGGATGGTCGACGCCCTACCAGCATGGCAATACCTCTGCAGGTAAACATGTATATTCGCTGATGGTCCTACAGCTTAATGGCCTTTTCCTGCTCATGTTCCGGATGATTTGGAATTCTGTGCTTCCTCATCCCTAAACCCTAAACCCTAAACCCTAAACCCTATAAACCCTAAACCCTAAACCGCTTTTAAGCTCACATGCTGTTCCTACGGGCCCAGCGTGTTTGTCCTCCTTGGCCCGCTGCATGGGCAACTACCCAAAGCCTCACCAACAAGTCAGCTGCGCTGCTTCCAAAAATGGATAACGACGGTCAACAGAGTAGTGCTTAGCATTGTCGTGTAATGGCTCTGGTAGAAGGCCTCGACAGGCGTGGTGGTAGTTCTAATTGGTCCTGACTTGATGCTAGCTGCTGTAAGATTTGGAAAGTCCGGCTCCGTTCTGACGGGTTCAAACCTATGGAGTCAGTCTTGGTTGCCACTGAGCAGAGTGAGGCCTCAAGCACGTCTGCGAGAACGCTCCGGCCCCGGACAGTGTTTTGTGGTTCGTTTGGGCCGGCTGCGAAAGCCGAGGCCAAGCCCAGCAGTTTTCCCTGTGCTCTCAATCGAGTCACCCATACCCATAGGCTCCTAAGTAGTTCCTTTTTGTGGTTTATAAGGTAATCCCCAAAAGGAACTACTAAGGAGCCTATGGGTAATGAGGACACAGAAGTGTAGCACCACCCCTTTCTTTACACCAGACTTGCGCTTTTGGTCAGGTCGTCTCCTACTTCCGAATGACAGACTTTCAGAATAAGTTGAGCCCAATTAAAGACTCCAGTGGTGGCGCTTCCCCGCCTCACAGAGATCTTCAGGTTCCTAAACCCTAGGCCCTCAACACCTACCGGGGGGACCTCGGAGTCTCGAGTCGCTACCTGAGTTCGGAGCTCGAAGCAACCCAGGCGAACTTCATCCTTTGTCAGTTGCGCAACACTTTATACAATTTCATGGGTACTGAAATTCAGCAAGGACTGACTAGACTAGACATGCAATTTTTCATCTTCTCCCAGCCATGAACTAGCATCTATGGCACAAGACTACATGCGATTCTGGGTATCCACTCACGGTGGACATTTGCATACTTGCCGTTGCACTGGAACGGGGAGCTACTTCTGCTCAGGTGTTGATCCACAGCGTGGAGATCGACAACGTCTGCTCGCTGCTTCGAACCTCGGCTCGCAGTTTCAGGGTTCCACCCTACTCCCTATAAGCCCTAACCCCCCTACTCCCTAAACGCTAAGCCATGAAACCAAGAAGCCCAAAACCCGAAGCTCTTCCAGATACAAAGCAATGGCCCAAAGAAGTCATGCTTCCGCCTGGGTACCCGGCTTGGAGCATGAAGTTTAGGCTTTAGGTCTTGTGGTATGTTTTGCTTTCAGATTTCGACCACCCGGTTGGGAGTATGACGTGCATGCTTTTGGGTTTCGGGTGCAATTCCTGCTTGGTTCAGGGTCTTGGACATAGGGCTTGGTGAGGACCACGTTTACCGGAAAGATGATGCCCCCAAACCCTCGACGCTCAGACAGCCATTGGGCAGTGTGGCTGTCGCCAAGCAGCTGGCAGCCCAGACAACTTCAAAATCTTCCAAGCGCTCAACGAGCATCTATCCCTAAACCCTCATCCCCCAAAGCCCTAAACCCTAATCCCCTACACCCTGAGCCCCTGACCCCTAACCCTGAAATAACCCCAAACCCAAGTCTAAGCCAAAAACCCGAATAAGGACATTCCGACCAGTATATGGCTCACGAGCTGAAGCGCTACTGCCTGGCCTTCATCCTAAAGAATTTCGACCAGGCAGGGCCCTTTAGCTTCAGTGAAGGTTTAGGGTTCAGGGTCGATCGGTTGAGGGCTTCCTCCAACAAAATCGACGAGGCAGTTTACCCGGTTTTTGTAGGGCGGGTTTTGCATCTGGGAATAGGGACTTTTAAGGTTCTAAGCAGGTTGAGGGTAGCTTGAGGATGGAGTAGCAGAGGATTGACGGTAGGCTTCGTAGAAGGAATCTAGAAGGGTTGCCAAGTCTTTTGTAGTTTTGAGGCTGTTGGTCCAAGCAGGTCGTGAGTACATGGGTGGCTCTCATATCAGCCCAAGAGAAAGAAACGCCGAGTCTGAAGAATGCTGCAAGCCCTGTCTCAGACTCCTCGACCCTGCAGAAGCCCAACCCTCGCAGCAACAAGTCTTTGTATGCCAACCTACTTCAAGCCTGATTTCGACCCGATAAATCCCTGAGAGCCGAACGAAAATCCTTTGACAAACAGTCCAACAACTACCCTGTAACGTTCGAAAGCCCCGTTAAGCCAGAGGGTTCGATTGACCGCAGGTGGCTTACACGCAAGCCTTCGACGAGCTTAGCTCCATGCCCTCGTTGCTTCTCGCGACTTGGGCGAAGATCCTTTTTTAGGGTCGAGGGCCCCCGGGGTAAGCCTTAAACCCCAACCCCAGCCATCATAAAGTCTGAAACACACACTTTGTCAACGGTCCCAAGGTTGGCCTTTGGACCGAACTTAGATGTTGATATTCCACGCATCTGCTCAGTTGTTTACGGGCAGTTGATTATCTTCGGGTTGCAGGGGTTAGAGGGCTTGGCAGTCTTGTAGTCAACAACCATTACCGCTGCCATAACTCCTTCCCTTTTGGAGTTCCTTCAGGAGAATCCCACAAACATGGCCACTGAGACAAAGTTCCAGAAGCAGGTTACCTCCACTACCCCTAGCCCTAGCGCATAGGGCATGGGTTTAAAGGGCTCAGTAATGCCTGAAAAAACTTCACGTCGGAATCCACATCTAGAATGCGAACTGCCAAGTTGACGGCACAGCATGATTGGTATTCGGTCACCAGTTAAATCGTACTAGAACGGGAGGAAGAAGAGCGGCACCACTGCAGCCCTGCGCACCTGCTGAGGAGGTGACCCGAGCGGCCGCCACGAAGGATCAGGTGCCGCGGAACGTGGGCTGCTCCTCCGGGTCCAGTCCGGGCATGTGAGTGCCGGGAACAGCCCGCAGCATCTCCGTTTCCGAGCAGTGCATCGGCTCCGGTTATTTTGCGCCTTCGCAGCTTCCGTAGGCTCTATGGTGCTTTTAGGGGTTCCGGTGACACATTTGTTTAAGTCCATGGCTTGAGAAGATATATGTGCATTCTATGTGAGGCATGGCTCCAGCTCCTGCAATGTCACCATAGAGCCCATCTCTCTTGCGTGAGAGCTAGTCAGAGCTAGTGAACCCTTCGATGTCTGCCGTTCCGTGTGTGGTACGTAGTCAAGCCCAGCGCCCCGGAAATCACCAGTGCCAAGATCAGGATCCGAGTTCAAAGCTGTTCAGACAAGCAGAGGAGGTCTTGCGTCACCGACTGACCGGCATGTTTTCGGCATGTTAAACAGCCAAGCTGCTAATGCACCGTAATGGCCCTTCCTCAATCTGATAGAGCTTCTGAGCCTGACAAAACGGGCGGGAACATGAAACACTGTTGGGGCAGAAGGCGATAGTAAACGATGGCTTCGGATCTTTAGATGGACATGCATCCACACCTGTACGTCCTTGCTGGATCATCTGAGCTGAACCCGAAATCCAAAAACATCCAGGCGGCATTGGCGTTTGTACTGGGGCATTGACTTCAGGGTTAATTCCTTTCGGAACGATGTCCGTGAGACCCCTCAACGCCTTTTGTACCGGAGTGGTGTTGGAGGGGTGAGGTCTTTCGTCGGGGTCGTTGCTGTATGTAGTTACTTCACAGCTATGCCTTTTCATCCATATTTATTCGGCCTAGCAGCAGTATTGCTGTCGCTATTCGTATCTGCGATTATTACAGTAGTGCTACCAATGCTGCTATCATTACTACTATTACTAAGACAATATTATTGTTATTTTTGTTACTTGTCATGATTATACTTTTCATAACGTTTGTTATCATTTCTAGAAATTGCTATTATTATTGTAGTCGCTGCTATTGCGTTGACTATTACCGTCACTACTAGTGGCAGTATAGCGATTGTAGCACAGGCACAAGTAGCTAGCAGCA
>CAJNJA010049764.1:2164-25762 GCA_905231915.1 Symbiodinium necroappetens
TGTATGTGTATCTGTATGTGTATGTATTTGTATATGCATACATATACCTTCATACATACATACATGCATGCATGCATGCATGCATGCATGCATACATACATACACGCATATGCAGTTGCTGCCTTGTTTGATTGTGAGTCTTTGTGCTACTGAGCTAGTGTCGGGCCAGGAGCCAGAGCCTGCACGGTCTGCACGGGAGAAGGCCAGTCAGATCTGTATTTATTTCAGACTTCGCCTGGCGTTGCCTTTTCCTGGGTTTAGGGTTTAAGTTCCCTTAGAGTCCGGATCTGCGTTTTTCTGAGACTTCGCCTGCTGTTGCCTTTTCCTGGTTATAGGGCGTGAGTTCCTTAGAGTCCGGTTCTGCGTTTTTGTGAGACTTCGCATGGCGTTGCTTTTCCTGGGTTTAAGGTTTGTGTAGTGAGTTCCCTGATCTGAGAGTCCCTGAAGCTGCTTGGCTCGTAATCAGCGAACAAACACGAACCACCTAGTATCGACGCGCCTTGTGCGCCGGCAAAAGGTTGGCCCCGTACAGCCACCTGCAGACACAGACATTGCTCAACCCTATACCCTCTTGCGAGTGAGGAGCCAGAGCCTGCGCCGGCGGAGCGGAAGAAGGACATTCGGCATCTTTTTTTCTTAGATGAGAGTGCACGGAGCTTCAGATTCAGATCTTGAAGGGTTCTTGTGTAGGCAAGCAATGTGCAGCGCCAGAGGTCGTACTTTTGCAGGGCTTCGGCAGTTCAAGAACTGAGATGGCCAGGGAAAGCTTGGCCGTCTGCAGAGATTGCTTAGAGTCTAGAGTTTAGATTTCGGCACGACATCCATCGGCTGGAGCTTCGGCATTGCTTCTTCAAGCAAGGAGCCAGAGCCCGCACCGGCTGAACGGAAGAAGGCCAGTCGCCGTCTGCTCTTTGGAACAGAGGTTTCAGCTTTCGAGGGCTGTGGTCAATGTGCAAAGAAGTACGGAGGAAGTTGGAAGTCATGACACGGAGTCCGAAAATATTACCAACAAACTGCGCGCACGTCTGCATGTCAAGGAATCTACAGGACTATGGTAGGTTTGCCGCTTCAGCTGCTCTGTTAAAGATCTGTTGCTCGAGCAAGGAGCCAGAGCCCGCACCGGCTGTCAAGAAAGAGGCCCGTCAGAGGGGTTTAGCGTTTCGAGCTCCGACAAACAAGAAGTCCTGAGAAGACTCGGGTGTAGACATTTCCCACAACCCTAAACCCCTAAAGCCTGAAATTGAAATGATGTCAAAGTCTCGGTTCATTTTTGCTTCGTGAGGAGCCAAAGCCTGCACCGGCTGCCAAAGAAAAGGCCGAAGGGCCTGCTTTCTTCACTGTGTATAGGTGGGTAGGTGGGTAGGTGGATAGGTGGGTAGGTAGGCAGGTAGGTAGGTAGAGAGAGAGAGAGATCTATATTATATATATATATATATACATGTGTGTATATATATATATATTAAATGCTGAACATTGTGTATGTATATAATAAGCATACATACAAGATGGTAAAGACATGCACATGAACGACTCTCGATTCTCCGTGCAAGATCGGTCATAAGGTCGCTTTAGTTCACGAGGCCTTGGCTAACGTTCATCTTCCAACTGAGTTTCGGCTGGACCATGTTCTCCTACACCCTGTCCAAAATGGGGGTTTCCGAAAATAGGGGACCCTAATATAGTACCCTAAATGGCAGGATCCTTATTATAAGGACCCCAAAATAAGGTACCCTAACTTTCGGAAAGTCCCAAACATACGGTCAATCCTCCAGCCCGAATCTTCGAAGCTTTCGTTCTGCGGAAGCCTCGACTGGTACGGGTCCCAGCCGCAAACAACCGGGACCATGCCAGGCCAAACGCGACAGTTGGAAGGTTTCGAAGTTGGAATCATCAAAAGTTGGGCGTTTTTTTTTAGGGTGCTGGAAGTCTGCATACGCGTCTTCCAGCTTTGCGGCGGCAACTGTAAGCCCAAAGCCCTAAACCCTTTTTGTAACTCTTATTGAACCCTAAACCTTGAACCATAAGCCCGTAAGCCCTAAAGCCCTAATCCTAACGCCCTCAAGCCAAAATCCCTAAAGCGCCAAACCCTAAAACCCTGAAGCCCTACACCCTAAACACCCTAAACCTCAGAACCCCCAAAACCCCCAAAGCCCCCAAAACGCAAGACTTCCGGGGGAATCTTTGAGGCGGCGCCTGCGTTACCACCCTGGTTACAGACTCGGAGACGGCGGCCTCAATGCCACTTTGACTGCCAAGCATCAAGGGCTTTGGGTTTTAGGGTTTTTGGGGTTTAGGGGTTTAGGACTTAGGGGTGTAGGAGTGTAGGGGTTTAGGTGTTACGGGTTGGGGGTTTAGGGGTCGTGGGTTCGGGTTCGATAGGTTGGGGTTTGGGAATAACGTTTTTGGTTTAGGGTTTGTGGGTTCGTTCAGTTTCATGGGTTTTGGGTTTCTGGTGTGATGCACACCTTGAACCCAGACGCACAGAAGCCCATGCTTCAAACCCGAGTCTGGACAGCAAGGCTCTTATCCTCAACCCCTCGCCGCTGGTTTGGGTGCTCGCTTGGGGATCCAGCCATCGGACATCTCTTTACGTCGGAGCTTGTGGCTTAGCTCGTAGCCAACGAAAGCTCTCAGTTCTATGACTCTGACGCCTCCAAAGTCGTCAGGGTTAATGTAGCGATTGTAAGATTTGCTTTAGCTTTTGTAGGGTTTAGGAGCTACCGTGTCTACCCACAAGGCTATCTTGTCTCAGATTGAAGATTGCTCAGAACTTGTCATAGCTCCTTTACTACGGGTTCCTGCACTGGGGCATATTTGGGCCTCGGGCACATGCCTTGGTAGGCCGGCACCTTGAGCAATGCTTGCTGGGAGGTTCATGGGTATATAGTTATAAGTCGAGTTAGAAGTCCCGTGGTATAGGCCTAGTAGAGGTTAGAACTATAGTTACCCTACTTATAACCCTAACTTATATCTACCCAAGAACCTCCAAGGTGCTAAGTCCTCCCCTTAAGAAAATCCACAGCTCCAACTGCATTCCCGGCACAAGGAGCCGCCTGGCGTTGCCGTTGAAGAGAGCTGTTGCAAGCACTTCCTCTGCCAGCTCCTCAGCTTGCCTGGGCCTGCATGCCGATAACAAAATGCATAACACGTTTTACCAGCACTACTTGGAGGTTCATGGGTAGTTATAAGTAGGGTTATAAGCAGGAAAACTATAGTTATAACCTATTTTAGGGGACGTATAACTCCACTTATAACTACCCATGAACCTCCAAGCAGAAAGAGTTCGTTATAAAAACCAGGAACCAGGATAAGCGTATCAGGCCGAAGGATATGCCACGAAGGCACGTCGACCCCTGGATGAGTGCCTGCTTGCAGCAGAAAGCAAAAGCAAGAGGAACAAAACAGACATTTACGTGTACGAGCATACATTCAACAATTCAAGTTCCGGACTTTCGAGCTCGGTAATTATCCCTATAAACCCTAAACCCTACACCCTACCACTGCAAGCAGCCACGTTCCAGAAATGTTGAGCTGACGAGGCTGGTGCCGCCATACGACGGCGCTGGAATGAGGTGCAATCCGTCAATGATGGAAATCGGAAACCCTGCCGCCGCCGAAATGGAGTGTGGCCGTCAGGCTCTCCACTCCGATTCCTAACTATCGTAAATCCCACTTACAGCTGCTAACGGAAGTCGGGTCAGAACACATTTCCTTTGTTGTGAGAAGTTAGGGGCATGCTTTTGGGCAGGGAGATGCATGAAAGTGACTAGGCACGGCAAAGCAGGGCTTCGTCCATCTGCCCGGACGGAGTACCCGTCACTCAAGGAAAAAAAACGTGTCTCGAGCCCGATCACCACACACGTTTGAAATGCACGATGATTTCGACAGCTGTTTCAGTTATGACAGATCCTTGGATTACATTCCTCTTCTGGTTTGCAGCCGACCCATTTCTGCCAAAGCCATGCCTTGTGGCTCGAGCGATGTCCTCATGTCACAAGCCACCAACCACTATACACTGACCTCTAAACCAGATGAAAGCCCCGACCTGCAACTTTGAGTGTCGACCCACCAAATGCTCTGAGCATATACTCGCAACAAGAGCCTTGCGACTCTGCGCGAAGCCTCCATCCAAGCCCACACTGACCCTAATCCACAGCCCTCCATTTCCGAGAAGTGCGTTCAAAAGCGTTCACTTTTTTCGGAACGGATGGCTCCTTGCATCAATGACCACTCTTCGGGTCTGGGCCGACGGCTGCCAGCCAGGGGTCGCCGTCTCAGTGCTCCGTTTTCGACAGGACGCCGCACTTGGCGGCTTCATCCTCGGTCCCGCGAAGTCTGCACACCGAAACTCCGAGTTACGATGTCAATCAGCATCTCGCGTGGGTGGCTTACACAGTCCTTCCCATTCTAAGCCGTCAACCCTAAACAAAGGCCCTTGCCCCGTCAACCCCAGCCCTAGACTGCCCTAGACGCTAAACGCTCCCTGACCTGCCCTGTGGCGTAACCCCACTGGCTGTTCTTACAGGGCTTGGATGGATCCTACAGCCCGAGGCGAAACTCATTCCTAATTCCCAAATCGTTTGAGAGCCCCCCCCCAAGCTGCAATGCGCTTGAGTTGCCAAGCCTAAAGCCAAAAACCTAAAGTTGTTTACCGATGAGCCCGATCCTTACTGTCAGCCCTTGTGACCGAAACCTGTAATTTAGTAATGTAATCCCTAAACCCAAAACCCTAAATCCCGAAACCCTAAACCCCTAAACCCCTAAAGCCTAAACCCTGAAACCCTAAAGCCCTAAAGCCCTAAAGCCTAAGCCCCTAAACCCTAAAACCCTAAACCCCTAGCTAAAGCCAAAACCTTAAACCCTAAACCCCAAGACCCTAAAACCCTAAACCCCTAAAGCCTAAACCCTAAACCCTAAACCCGAAAGCCTAAAGCCTTAACCCCCGTAAGATTTTGGAGGCACAAGAAGCCTAAAAGGGCCGATGGCTCAGGCCCCTGCTGGTTCGGTGGCCATTGCCGGGGCACTTACACATTTCGACACATGTAGTTGTGGGTTTAGGGTTTAGAGGGTTTAGGGTTTAGGGTTTAGCGTTTAGGTGTAGTTGTCCCTATAGTTGGCTGATCCATGAATCTTTGAGTTTTGTACTGATGTCAATAACATAGTCTAGCAGACCCCTTGAACTTGTTTCCTGCGCCGCAGGTTAGCTTGAAGCTTACAGGCGCATCTCCTCTGACTCTGACACCTCTTGATTTCCTGTTCCCTGGCCTGTCCGATGCTCGAAAATCTTCCATACCGTAAAAATGGCAGGAAAGTTACAGCCTTCGAGCTCGGTGGTAGGGTTGTTGTGCTTTGGCCCTCTTGGGTTTAAGGGGGCTAAGAGCTTCGAGGCAGCGCCTTGCACGTCATGAACCCTAAAGCCGTATTATCCTTTTCTTGTTTTGGGTCGCTGCTGTCGCTGTTGCTACAAGTACTGTCATTGTCAAGTCATGGTCATCTCGTCATTTTGATCCTAAGCCTTCGTTGCTGCAGCTTGAGCCCTGAAGATGCTAAGGTCGATCTGCCGCTTCGGCACGCACCGAGGCCTTGCCCCCATTTTCCTTTGAGCACTTCTCTCTTGTTCGACTTGGGATCCCTACTAAGGATCCCGTTATTTGGCGTTTACATTTTACATCTATGTCATGCTGCCGACTTTCTGAAACGAAGATTTGGGTAGTTCTGTAGCTCAGCGCCCTTTGTTTCGGGGTTTCCATTATGAGAGAAGCGTGCCCTTTCCAAGATCAAGAGCAGCACTACCCGTGTGTATGATTGTCAATGACACCAGGATTTAATTTGTACAGGTAGCAGTAAGAAGCCGATTCGCCGATTCGGTTGTCGTCGTTGTTGTTGTTGCTGTTGCAGCTATCGTGCGGTAGTATTGTCGGTGACTCTGGTCAAAACAGTCGTTTGTGTTTTCAGTCGAGGACCGATTGCAGAATGATATCGAGAAAAGTCTTCACAAGATTTCAGGTGATTGGGTGTTTCCTCAGACACTTTTTCTCGAACATCCGAAAACCTGAACGGCCCTAAACCCTAAGCCCAGGTCCCTTCGCTTCCCCCCTGGAGCTTTTCAGGTGGCATCAGCTCTGCTGCAGGAGATACCAGCCCAGGCCATTCGAAGTCGCTTTTGGCCTGTGTAGATGCAGCGCGAGGCCTGTGGAGCAGATGTGGCCACGGCCTTTCAACACTATTTTAGGGGCCTTTATAACTGGAATAGGGTTTGGGGGTATATTATATACTATGATTATAGTAAGGAGCCCCCAAAACCCTATTCTAATTATTAAGGCCCCTACATTACTGCTTCGGTCGCAGTTGCCTGGTAAAAACACCCTAGAGCAATGCAGGCTTGTACCCGCACGCCGGACAGCCGCAACTCCGACTCCCTAATTGCTTGTTCCACTGTCCTCCCGCAGGCAGGTATGGATCCGCGTGAAGCTTCTGCCAGGTGACGGCAGGCTCCTGGCCCCAAGATGTGTATTTCTTCCAGGGTTTGGGGCCTGGGTGTACTCTTTCAGAAGCTATACGTACAGTCTTCCACTATATGCGCTTGTATTTATGTATGTATACAGACATGTATCTGTGTGTATATATATATACACAGTCATGTATGCATGCATGAATGCATGTATGTATGTATGTATGTATGTATGTATGTATGTATGTACGTATGTATGTATTATGCAATGTATGCAATTTATGTATGTTAATGTAATGTAATCTAATGTAGTGTAATGTAACGTAACGTAATGTAACGTAATGTAACGTATTGTAGCGTAATGTAATGTTAATGTATGTATTGTAATGTAATGTGCTGTGACGTGACGTGATGTGATGTACTGTACTGTGCTGTAGTGTAATGTAACGTAGGGTAAGGTAAGGTAAGGTAAGCTAAGGTAGAGTAATATAATGTAATGTACTGTAACGTAATGTAATGTACTGTAACGTAATGTAATGTAATGCAACGAAGGTAAGGTAATGTAAGGTAGGTAAGGTAAGGTAAGGTAAGGTAAGGTAGAGTAATGTAAGGTACTGTACTGTACTGTACTGTACTGTACTGTACTGTAATGTAATGTAATGTAGTGTAATGTAATGTAATGTAATGTAATGTAATGTAATGTAATGTAATGTAATGTGTGGTTGCTTGTTTAAGTTGATGTTCTGCCCTTAGCTCTTGTTCTATGACACTTGTCTGCTGTGTACATGGCCATAGGCCTTGTAATGGTCACTGCCGCAGTCGTACTGCAGTGTGAGCTGAAGAGCTGCTTGGACTTGAAGAAAGGAGGGAGCCTTCTGCTTCGCAGCCCTGTGGCTGGTCACGACCAGGGCAACCTTCGATTGATAGTCGCATTAATGATGGCAACACCAATGCAAGGAAGAACATGAGCAGTACGGCCAGCGGTTTGAGCATGATGAGTCGTGGTGCAAACAAGCACCTCGAAAGGCCCTTGCTGGCTGTGATTTCAACCTCAACAGCTGAAGCTCAGGAGTGCAAAACAAATGAGGATGTGCTGAGTCCAGCCTTGAATGTCACTCAGGGTCCATGCTGTAAGTCTGTGTTCTAGTCAACTGACACCGTCTGGGTACTTACAAAGTTCTTTCCGAATCCAACATGTCAGTGAAGCCTTTCGAAACCATGCTCCATGGAACGCTCAGCAGAATGCTGCGAAGGCCGGACACCATCATCCGAGAGGGCGTCCAGGACCCGCTGCTGCCAAGTACGAGTATTCAAACTCGACCAGCGTTGCTGCCAACATAAGTGGTACTGTCGACGACGACGACGAGGACGACGCGAACGGCGACAGCTAATTCTTCTTCCGCCTTGTTTTGTTTGCTGCAGCGTTACTGTTACTACTACTAACTAATTACCTCTTCTATGACAATCGCTGCCATGGTGAAAGCGATCACACAGCTTCAGACCCCACGGCCCTGGACAACCTGAGCTTCAGCATTTGTACACAAGCAGCGCTGAAGCCCACACTTAGCGCAAAGTGTCGAGGATGATAAAGGCTCTGTAGCCTTTGCTCCCACAGAGGCGCTGGAGGCGGACTGCTGATGGATTTTTGCTCAGGCTTGATGCATGCTACAGTACTTGTCTGTATACAGTACATCTGGTTGTGGGACATGCGCGACGCACATAATATCTGCTTGCATGCATTTAAACCTAGCCGCATCCTACCCAAAGACAATGGCGCATCCCGCAGCATTTGGCTCCAGACCTCGGCCGACATTCTAGTGCTGACTGTCGGGCGCATCCGACGCTGTAAGATGCACCGGGTGTTCCAGCTGGCTGGGTACGGATCAATTCCCGTCTTTTGTCTGAGGTTCGTAACTTCGGGCACAGCCTTTGTGCAGGGGCATTCGCCTCACTTCTGCTCATCAGACGGCCTAGACGTGAACGTGCTCCTCAAGTCTCTTCCTGCTGCCATTTCTGCTTTGAGGTGCCATGCTGCAAGTTACCTTTAATTTTCTGCTGCACGGGTCGTTTCTCTAGCCCACAGAGCTGAGGTACGGTCCGCTGGCATTGTGCAAGATCCAGTCGATGGCGGGTTTTCAGCCGGGGACATTTCCCCCCGGGAAGAAGGTCAAAATCGTTTTTCAAGAGGTAGACCAGGACGGTGCACAAAAGGTTTTCGTGTGGAAGCCGCACAGAGAGTACCTGCATGAAGTGTTCGTGAAGGCAGGCATGAGCATTGCAGACTTCCATATCTCTTATAAGCAAGATGGAGAAGACCTGCAGCTTGATGCGACGAAGCTTGGCATCGAAGATTTCCTCTCGGACCACTGTCAACATCCCGACCCGTGCCTCAAGGCCGACAGAGTGATGATAGGGCTCCTGACCGATCGATTGCGATGTATGCGTATCTTCCCTTTGATTGTCAGGTTGAGTGGCGACAGGCAAGCGCCTGGGAGCAGCTCCAAGGCAAGTTCAACAGCGCTAAATCCTGGCTCACAGGGCAGGGAGCTGCCACTGATCAAGCCGTACAGGACGTGCCCTACCTGAACTGGATACCTTTATTGGTAGGTCTAGGATCAAGTGCTCTGTCAGTACTGCTGCTTGTAAAGATGTGCAAGATTCTATAACCCGAGAACTTTGAATGATGGGCTTCAGCCCAAAGGCCTTAGCACGAGCTATCTCACACTAAGGCACAGAAAAAAGTGGAGCAGCACGGTGGTAAAATCGTTTCAAGTGAATCATGCGGACGCCGCTTCGTCGAACACAAAGGCTATCAGGTTCAGCACCGGAACGACAAGGCGGTCAAGGGTCTGCAGCTGGAGCTCGAACTCAAGGACAGTGACACGGCACCATTGATCAATGCTGCCATCCGCGATGAGGGCAAAGGTGCCCATTTCATCGAACAAACACATACAAACAAGAGGATCACAACCACTTACACAGCATACCACACAGCCCGGTACGGTGACAAAATCGATGTCATCTATGGAAAGCACGAAGAGTCCATGGAGGTGAGCGGGGAAGCAATGCCACTGCCCAGCCAGAACTGCATTCAATATGACCGTAGCGAATACTCGGTGTGGCCGCCGGCACATCCGCACAGCCAAGCTGCTGGAGATGATATGAAGCATTTGGTGCTTGATGTTCCTCGCGGATGGCGGGTCGTAGCTTCCTCCCAGGAAGGCTTCGAGAACATTCTCAAGTGGGTGGTGGCTCCATACGGTTGGCACGCGAGCTTTTTGGTGACAGAAGGTCCGGGGGGCGAGTTGAGAGACTGGTGGACAGGAAGGCACGGATCCAACTCAGGAACTTCTGCTGGCAAGTCGACGATCGAGAAGATCGGCGGATCCCGCTACAAATTCGGTAGCGGATACTCTCGTCGGCTTCTCATCGAGAAGCTTCCTGCAGCCAGCCCCCAGCTCGTGAACAACTGGAAGCGCTATGTGCAGCTCTCCGCCCAGCGGGAGTGGTCCCAGCGCCTCAGCACTGCCACTTCCCCGCTGCACACCGCCCTGTCTGGCTTTATTGAGTCTGTCGGTTGAGCTACCATTGCTCTGCTGTGACTCTAATGATGTTCATATACATGAAGATAGATTATGCAGTTAAATGCGCATGTAGACCTAGGTAGACCTTTGGGGTAGCTACTACAGTCAAATTTCGGAGGGTTGAAATTGTCGAGTCCATCTCACTGTCATGGTCCATGCGTCAACAGCGGAGAGCGGCCGGAAGTTTCCAAAGGCAACTATTAGGGGGGCTGGGCCCGTTCCCTGTCATTATAAATTTGCATTCTGACCTTGGAACACACGCTTCCGGATTTTGCAATGGCCTGCACCACGGCGTGCCAGAACAGACTTACCCAAGAGTTGATTGGGCAAAAAATGCGTCGCGACAGGATTTTCCGAGACAAGGGAGCCACGGAGAGGATGTTGCTCTCATGGTTGCTGTTCCTGTTCCGCAAGTAGGTGTTCCGTCTCCACAAAAACCCTGGTCCATTATAGTTTATAAGCTGCAAGAAGCAGTGCAGAGAACTTTGGGGGTTCAGGTGTTGTGACTTCAGGGGCTGATGGTTACTTGGCAGAAGTTGCGTTTGCGGTTGAACCGATGAGCCAAATGCAAACCACAAATCGATGGAGTAGGTTGGCCAGGCTCGCGACACCCGGAAATACCTCCTGAAACGTCATAAACAACACGCCAAAACATCTCGACGCGGCAGGTGGATGTTACTGAAGGCCGTCGTCTGAGGTTTGAGGCCTGCACCGACTTCGGTGTTAGAGGTGAAATGATCAGGGTCGAGGATTTGGTGACGAGGGTAAAGGCTAAGGCTAAGGGTTAGAACCTGGCAGATTGAAGGAACTTCGTGGTGTGCGGCTTCGGCCTTGTCGAAACTAGCTTATCTTGGGGGTTTGAAGTTATTTTCGGCTTTGAAGCTGTACTCATCCGTCGAATTTATGGGCGGTCGCGTCGTTCCTTTGATTTGGGCTGTGGCTTCGGGGTTCAAATACGTCGGCTTTGGCTCATTCCGGCTTTTGAGGCTTGTGTGGTTTCGGGATTGTGTTTATGATGGTTACGATGTCGGGCGGAAATGCTTTTCAAGCGGTTAAGGGGCCAGACTTTGTTCTAGGGATTTCGGCCTTCGGATGTTCTCAAATTACTCGTTAATGCCGAACCAGGCGTTTAGGGCTGGGGTTTCCCTTCATCTACCAGTACCGAGTCCTTCATTCGATGGTTGTATTGGTTCGGGATTGAATCATTACATTATCTTGATATGGTTGCTCCTTGCAAAAATTCACATCGAGTTGGCATTACATCGCAACAGCATGCGTTCATGGTGCTTCCTTGCAAATTTGATACTCGTCTCCGGCTTCGTATCAAATCGCCTGCAGAAACGTTGCTTACAGTCGTTTAAGGCTTGGTCTCCAAGCTCCTGAAGGTTCAGCAGGGCACTGTGCCGAGGGCTTATAGATTTTGGGTTGAAATCATGGGGTATCCTTTCTTCTAACGTAGGGCCACGTAGGGTTCATAGTAATTACAACGAAGACCAAGGGGAGTTTCAGAAGATGGGTGAACATCGGTAGTAAGATCCCCGCTTCTTATAGCAAAGGAATTCTGAACAGCGTACCCACAAGCCCCAAGCCATTGAGAAAAAAAAACTTGGAGGTTCATGGGTAGTTATAAGTAGGGTTATAAGTAGGATAACTATAGCTATAGCCAGTAGGGGACTTATAACTCCACTTATAACTAGCCATGAACCTCCAAGTAGCGAAGGTGATAGACCGGACGGGTGCACCTGCCACCCGCCTGGTGCTCGACAGTCCCGTGGCTTTCGCCGAGATTGAGGCGAAGGTCCCTGTCATCCTCCGGGTTGAGGCTTTATGGCTTTAAGGCGTATGTATGTATGTATGTATGTATGTATGTATGTATGTATGTATGTATGTAGGTATGTGTGTATGTATGTAGGTATATAGATAGATAGATAGATAGATAGATAGAGATTCAGAGTTTTTGGTTCGCGGCAGTTCGCGGTTAACAAGCGAGCCCAATACACTTTGATTGGGAAGGTTTGATGGTTTGGCGCATATTTCGTCGTAAACTCCACGTCGCAGGACCTCGCTCGAAAGAAGCGTTGGCGGCTGTTGCTCAGCGACCCAGCAACCTCAGAGGCTTCCCGGATGACGGCGTCAGGGTTACAGGCTTTCGGGTTGAAGGTTTGCAGGTCGAAGTGCAAGAGTTTCGGGTTTGGGGCTGGGAGACTTTGGGTATATGGGCAGTTCTCCAAATTGGAGTCCCTTTTAGGGTCCTTTTTTATAAGGGTGCCGTACTATATTGGGGACCTAAAAAAGGACCCGAGTTTAGAGAACTGCCCATATCCGATTTAAGGACATTGGCATATTCTTGACTTAGGCCGTTGGATTAGCACCACGTGTTGCTCTAAGAGGCAATACAGGTGCATTGCATAGGCTTGCTACGCCTGGGGTTTCTGGGCATTTCTGAAAAAGGCTCGCCTTGACCCTGGTCAAGGATTTTTGGAATGGTGCTGGGTTGATTTTCTGGTTCTCGGTTCGGCTAGTTGTGGGGCTTTATATCTAATCATGAGAAAACCAGTCATCATCATTCAACAGCGTCGCGGGATATGGGTCGATTTGAGCGGATATGTTTTTGTGTTTTACTTTTCACGTGGTGTACCTGGACCCCAAAGAACTTACCTTTTTAAGGACTTATATATAAAGAAATCATAATAGGGAACCCTAAAAAGGAAGGTTTTATTATATAGAAGTTAATTAAGGTAGAGGGTGCAAGATTCTCCCCGGCTCCTTCGGATCTGGGAGTCTCCTTTCAGAAGGCGCCAACACTGAGAAAAACCCACGACTCGTCCGTACCAAGGTCTCCAATGCAAGGTAAGTTGGTCTCTTATTACTCCCTGGTTCTTAGTAGGGAATGGTGGATTGGATCCCTATGATAGTCCCTTAAGGTCCCCGATAATAGTCCCAAAAACTCATTCCTCCATTCCCTACTAAGAACCAGTCAGATTACTGCACACGGCTTACGGCCCCACAGCTTTCAGCGAATGAGTCTGAACACCTGACTTCTAGGCCCTACATCACTACCCATAGGCCCCCAAGTAATTCCTTTTGGGGATTATATTTAGAATCCTATAAGGTAATCCCAAAAAGGAACTACTTAGGCGCCCATGGGTACAGAGAGACTATGGCCAGCTCCAACGTAACGGGGGATCATAGCAATACCGCCCTCCAGAAGAGGCGGTGTATGGCTCGCCTCCCCGGAATGCGCGTTGGACCCGATCTGACGCAGAGGTTGGGGAGTTCGGGGGGGACTTTTGGGCTTCGGAGTTTTAGGGTGGGGGCACTCAGCAAACAGGGTCGTTTAGCTCTGTTGTTGGGATTTGTGGTCGGGCTGCACTTCCCGAATGAACGGCATTCTCCAGCTCGCACTTCCATTAGGACTCTCGAACTACGGGATTCAGCTTCGGCCAGCTTGGGGCATCCCTTCACAAGGACTGGAGCTCTTGCGACACGTCCTCCTTTGGGGTTTAGGGTTAGTTCGAAGTTCATGGCCAAACCTGGCCAATGGAATCCGGAGAGATCCCATAGGGTCGATGCTATCATGCTAAAGCATCCTTAGAAACTCATCGACCGGCTCGAAAAAACGAGAAATTGCCAAGCCCTCGAGGAAGAGTCGCTGAAGGAAGTTCCACACCCCCGTCCTTTCCAACCTTTCACCAGAGAAGGCTTTCAAAAGGCTCGAAGCCACTCCAATCCTGAGCCCCGAACTGTGAAACATACCGTTTCTAAGCCACCCCCCCGCCCGAAGAGAGCGGGTAGCACTTAGGGGTTTAGGGTTTGGGTATAGGGTTTAGGGGTTTAGGGACTCTACCCGTCCAGCCGGCTAAGCCCTGCAAGAGAGGCGCCGCCTACTGTGCGAAAGCCATCCTTCCTGCTCTTGAGAACGGAGGTCTTCCAACCCCGGGCAATTAAGGGCTTCAGGGCGCAGGGTTCGCGGTTTAAGGTTCAGACTTTGGGTTCATTCTTGATGGGTTTAGGGATGTTTAGGGTTTAGGATCCAGGCTTGAAAGGATTATGGCAAAAACAGGTTCCTGTGTGAGGATACGGAACCAAGTTGGAGCTCCTGACGGCAACAAAGGAGATTGCTTTAAGGTACTTTGTGGTGGCCGACTTAAAACTACACACCCAGATGCCTAAAGTGATGAGAGGTTTCGGGCTCCGGGCCTGGGAGAACCATAGCAGAAGCACTACCGTTCCTGTGAGCCACATCACCTACCTCACAGACCCCCCCAAAACTACACTTACAGCCCAAAGCCCCATCATGCAAAGATTTTCAAGACCTTCAATTCGGATACCAGACCTTCCAAAATCGTCAACAGGTTTCCATCAAGCTATATGGGGGCGGGGCACTGTTAAGATGATTTACATGATTGTACGGCCCTTTCACTTACTTAAGGGGACTTGGAATCTTTGGGACGAAACTCTATAAACAAGCAATTAATTAACACGATTCTTCAACGCGAAGAACACAAATCCACAAGACGAAACCCTCATCAGAACCTTTTCGAATCCAGCATGAAGGGCTCATCCTGACAACCTTTCATAACATAGCAGCGGCTTTTCTCCAAAGCAGGAAGAATAGTTTTGAAGCTCCGATGTTGAAGAAGCCCTAAGCCCTAAAGCTTAAACCCTAACCCCCCTAACCCCCCTAACCCCCCTAAACCCCCTAACCCTAAACCCTAAGCCCTAAACCTTAAGCCCTAAACCCCTAAACCCCCTAAGCTCTGAAGCCTAAATCCTAGACCTTCAGCCCGAGAGTCGCATGACTCTTCGGCCATAGGCAGACACCGCTCTCTCGAAATGCCGGCTCTCCACGGCCACGACGATGCTTTCAGCCGAGGCCCCCCGCGCGGCTGAGTCAGGATTTTGGGTTGTGGGGTTTTAGGGCCTTTAGGGCCTTTAGGGTTTAGGGTTTAGGATTTGGGGTTGTGGGGGCTTTAGGGTTTACAAGGCTTTGGGCTTCAGGGTGTTAGGCTTGATATTTAGGAGGGTTTATAAGGCTTTGGGCTTTGGGGGCTTTAGGCTTGATATTTAGGTTTTGGGGGTTTAGGATTTTGTGTTTGGGCGTTTCGGGCTTTTGGGGGGTCGTATGTAGGTTGAGGTACGACCATGACCGCTGCAGCACGAAGACTTTGAACATCCTTGAGCATTCTCACCCAGTTTCCGAAAATGCGACGTCCTTTCCCAAGGTATCTTTGCAGGGATCCCAAAAACTATCTGGGGCTTCAAGAAATATCCTAAACCCTGAACCCTAAACCTTAAACCGGTTCTGGTATCGCGGAATTTCCCCATGCACGTCGCGAAAAGCTGACCTCCTTGGTCTGAAGCATAGGACTCTCAGGTCTCACGGTTTCAGGGTGGAAGATTTGTAGGATTAAGGGCATAGGACTCTTAGGTCTTACGGCTTTAGGGTGGAAGGTGGAGGGCTTATTAAGGGTATCTAGGGCTCTTAGGTCTTATGGTTTTATGTAGGGTGGAAGGTTTAGGCTTAAGGTATAGCGTTTCGAGTGGACTCTAATTAACCTTGATGCTTGCTCCCGATTCCTCAGTCTTGCACCGAAGAAGCCCTGACCATATTGGGCCCTCTGTTTCCCAAAGACTGGTGTCGGAGTCCCAATGTCGGGCGTCCGTGGCATAGTCCCGCGCGTCTTGAAACCCAAGTCGAAGTTGGCCTAAACCCTCAACTCAAAAAGCTCTCGCAAAAGAGGCTCTGGTGTACTGGTGTACTTTGTTGTAGTATAGTCACTATAGGGACTATTACTTTATAGTATAATTACATTGGGACTATTACAATCAAATTTTCTGTCTTGACACCAAGGACCGCTCCACCGCAATGGTCTCGCTGGCATCTTCCGTCGCCTCCAAACCCCCCCTAGAGGCATGGGGTTTAATCAGGAGTATCGGGAGTTTGATCTTTGGGGATTCGGGTTTAATGTTCATGAGTGGAGTCGAAAGAGTGTTGGGATTTAGAGTTTACGGTTTAGGGTGGGGAGTGGGGAGCTTGGGGTTGAAGCTTTCACTTGCGAGGCTCAATTGAGCATCTGTGGGTGCGGCCCATGGAAACAGGGGTGTCCACAACGGGTCAACACCGCGAGAGGCTGCACTGTCCTGTGCAGTGAAGTGTTGCTACGTTGCACGTCTGCGTCTTGCTGCGTCATCGTCGCCATTAGCATCCTGATGATGATGATGATGATGTTGTTGACCAGTATCATCATCAGAATAATCTTCATGGTTGGGGACAACCAGGCCTAGGCCAAGCTACAGTAATCGTGCGTCCAACCGCACGGGCGAGTAGAGCCAGCACTCAGGTTGCCCAAAAGACCCGTTGTCCCTGAGAGCTACGGGCTTCTCACAGGTACGATTGGGCTCTGAAGAAAGGTGCCAAGACCTTATTCAAACTGCTAAGGCCTTTTAGTACCATCGCCACCACAAAGAACATCATCGACAGAATAGGAAGACGAGCTGTCAGCAAGAGGCCGAAAACAGATCCAAATTAGACATATGTAATGAAGCACATCCACATGTAATACATGAACCCAAGATAAAGATACAGCCTGGCTGCTTGGGTCCTGATATGAGCACGGCCAATCGCAGGAGAACCTGGCGGTGCCGATGCTCGAGCGCCCGTCACGACCGGAGCCCCCGCGGCAGGAGCCCCTGCCAGCCCTCTGAAACCTCGAGGTCCCGAGGTATCTCAAGCCCAAAGCTTCCGAAAGTCGAGAAGCTCCGAAGCCGGCACAGAAGCCCAAGGCTACTCTGGACTATGGCCCCTGTTCTTCAATCTGAAATTCACGGACGGGCCGGAAGGGGGCCACAACGTAAATCAATCTCGCCCCACCTTCACCTCTAGCCGTAGATGGAACCCCAACTCCTAAGCCCTGTCAGTACAACTTCTCACCAGCCAGGAGGATACGAGGTCCTCCATCGGATCTTTGTTGACCAATTCCGGTCGACCCAAGGCGCCCTTAACGACAAGACACTGGGTTCTTGTTAAGAGATTTAATAGGGATGTATAGTAAATAATATGGTTTCCTTACTATGGAAGCTTAATTGCACCCCCTTAACTGGGTTCATGTTAGGAGATTTAATGAAAGTTGCCATAATAGGGATGTATAGTACATAATATGGTTTCCTTACTATGGAAGCTTAATTTCACCCCCTTAACAAGATCCCAGGAGACCAGAAGAGTTTAAGGCCAAGGGCTTTTGTCAATAGGACCATTTCACAGGGGGTGGGGGAGTGGTTTCCATGTTCGAGGTTCACGTTGAAGTTTTGAGATACCCATTGTCATGGAAACCCTGAATAGCAAGAGTCAGAGTACAAAAACGTACATGTATTCGGTAATCAGGAACAACTCTCACCCCAAAAGTAAGGACACATCTGCGCTTCGAGTTTAGAATTCTTGGATGTTCTACTCAAAGTATAAGGCCCCTAAATTATCATGATTAGGCACTCCGGGAGGTCATGCTGATGACGCGCGGGACACGAGGCGACGTTCAGCCGTTTGTGGCGTTGGCGCGAGGACCCCCGGGGCTCTGCAGAGAAGAGGTCGGCCCAGCACCTATAAACTATGAAGGACCATTCTTCCGCAAACTCTTGGGGTTGAGGTAACTAGGCTTGGGGTGTTTTTTTTTGTGGCTTTACCGTCTACTGTAGGGCTATATCATGGCTGTAAACCTTCGGGGTATACTCGGGAGTATAATCGTCGCTGAAAATCTGCGTGCGACTTGTGCACGCCGTCACGCCGTTCCCCGTTTCAAGCAGCCCGGAGCTCGGTCTTCGTGTGTCCTAGATGAAGCATCTTGGGAACAGGTTAGGGCGGTTAGGGCTCCTTCGAGGGATCTGTCAGGGTTTTATATGCTATAATATACTACAAGAACATACTATAAAATACTATCATAGACGATCTTAGACATAATATACTACACTAACATACTATAATATACTGTCACATACTATCTTATACTATGATATACTATATTCGTAAGGATTCTCTAGGGCTTCTGTTTGCATCCTTTTAAAGGAGGGGCATCTCATCGATGAAAGTATCGCGCGTCCGGAGGGGATGTGTACCCTACACCTCTGTGACGACATGAAGTGACCCCTGCGGGCCTCGATGCCATTTGGAACGACCATGCAAACTGCATATAAGTTCAGTTTGTGTGTACAAGCTCTCATCTGCAAGCAGGACTGATCCTGTATCACAACTGCGACGTGGTTCTTGTCACTGAGCTGCTGTGGAAGAACTTTGTGAAGTCTGCTGCCGAGGACTTTTGGGGGAGATTGTAATTGTAGTCCAGTAAACACAATCACAACATGATGCTGTTCTTTCAGCATGCTTTGTACGATGAATCACTTCTTGTGTGCTGGCTGAGCAGAAAAGTACGAATGTGCTAAACGATGGATCCACAGCCGTCTTGCCTGAGTGGTGCTCCACGCATGCCATCCTAAGCCTTGCGACTTCCAGCTGAACCGTCCTACCGTCCTGAACTCTTCTCTCTATCATCATCACCCTAAACCCTACTTGGAGGTTCATGGG
Source organism: Symbiodinium necroappetens (assembly GCA_905231915.1). Taxonomy (NCBI): domain Eukaryota; class Dinophyceae; order Suessiales; family Symbiodiniaceae; genus Symbiodinium; species Symbiodinium necroappetens. The sequence goes on from CAJNJA010049764.1 coordinate 20,775, forward strand.
TAGTTATAAGTAGGGCAACTATAGTTTTTACCTATATTCGGGGACTTATAACTCCACTTATAACTTCCCATGAACCTCCAAGTAAACCCTAAACCCTGTCCCCGAATATTTGTTATAACTATAGTTACCCTACGCATAACCCTACTTATAACTACCCATGAACCTCCAAATACACCCTAGCCATGGCACTTCGAGAGTTCGGCACCTGGCCGGAGGAGCTTCCTTTGCCCTACCAGGGCCGGCTCCGGTTCCGGCCCTGCGGCGGGGACACCTCGCGCCGAGTCTCCGGAGATATGGCGCGATTTGTTCTCAGTGGGAGACCCAGAAGTTTGAGGGTTTCAGGGTTGAGGGTGTGAGGATACCTTACATATATATATATACACGTATACACACACACACACAGATATAGATATATATATATATATACACATATATATATATATGTATATATATATATGTATATATATATATGTGTGTGTACACATGTACATATCTTAGGGTGTAGGATTCTTCAAGCTTTATGTTTATACGGGGTTTTTCGAGGAGAAGTCGTTAGCCTCCGAGGCACACCCCCTTGACCTTGCAGCCCCTAAACCCCAAACCCCTGAACCCCCAAACCATAAACCCTAACCCCCTAAACCCTAAACCATAAACCCTAAACCCCTAAACCCTAAACCCCCAAACCCGAAACCCAGGTCTTGGGCAGGATTCTCTGGCTTTGCAGGCCCTCGTCTTTTCTCGCTCTGAGGCTGGGTTCACATACAGCTTCGAAGTTCCAAAGATTTCTTGCCGGGCTTGGCGATGTTGGAGTTCTGCCTAGTATACCTATGCTAAATGCTGCAGCCTTGGAGGCAGTTTTGGGGTGTTAGAGCTTCGAAGCCTGTGGGACTGGAAAGAGTGTTATTGAAATGAGATGCCGGGTTTTTGGACGACCAGCCCTGGTCTTCGGATGTCCTGGGCTTTACGTTTGCAGTCAAGGTCTGGCGGACTTGAAGATGCACCGCCACACCGCAAGCACAGTTTATGATATGCTGCAAAAAGTTAGGGTTTACAGCCCTGCTTCAGGCATGTCAAGCTTGCTCTCTGCCACCATATAGCTTACGAGTATCAACTGCCTCTAGCTACTTCGCTGTTTGCACCCAGCGTTGCAGGTAGAGTTCTTCAGCTCAGAAGGATGCTTCTTCCACTGGGCATGGGAGGCCTTGCCGGGGATTCATATGATAAGAGATAAACATGTGACATGTCTCTAGGTTGTACGGCAATTCGCATCGCTTCGGCGGGCGACGCAACATTAAGCCACTTTAAAAGCCCAGCACCACTTCTGTCCACATCTGCTGGCAGTTATATTCCGGCCTCGGGGCTCAGGAGTTAGTCCGTCACATCTTGCTGCAGGAATGAGAGTTAGGGGACCGCCACATCAAACCGTGCTGTGAAACCCCATACGCGAGCAGTGGAAGAGCTGAGTTCATTCTGCTGCGATCGGCGTTTATCCAGGAGAGACCGACATTCATCGTCTTTGGCTTCCTGATGATCCACGTCGCCATGATCATTTCAGAGGCAGGGTGCTTTCCTTCTTTCTCAGAGTTTCCAGACTTGCCACGGATCGACAGCACAAGAGACTTGCCTATCCGAGTATGACCTCTTCCGGAGGTACACATGCTAGGAACTAGGATCCTCGCAGAGACGGGGTCTTTGTGTTATAGTAGGACTAGGACAGGCTATGCATTCCTACATCCCTAGTGGGTAAGAAGCCGAAGCACCATGCGCGTGTGAGAACGCGGTTGAAAGCCATGAAAGCTCTGAGATCTCCTTTCCAAAAACCCCGAAAAAATAGATCCTAAAGTCTCCAACCCTAAAGCCTATAAACCCTATGAACCCTATGAACCCTATAAACCCTAAACCCTTCCAGCGCCAGGCCCTGCAGATTCCCATTGTGGGTTTCATCTTGCAGCCTCTGAGAGAGATTGAGCCGACGATGGAGAGGACCCGGCTTTGAGCCAAAAATCAGGTTTTTATTTCAAAATTTCCGGATTCCGGAGGGGTTTCGTGGGATTTCGGTTCCAGGGTGTACGTCAGCTGCTTGAGGGAGTCCCTCCTTGTGGGGTGAAGGTTCAGGAGGAGTTTTGTGACTAGGACTCGGAGCATGTGAGCTACCGAGTGGTCTTTGGGGCGTATCAAACCAGGGAGAACGAGCAACAGAGAGTGTCGAGGGAAGGTTAGCATGCAGGCAGGCACGCGCTTTTTGGGGAATCCGAAGAGGTTGGCGCGTGCCTCGATATGCCGTCTTCTCTTAAGCTGAAAGGCGTTGTCTTCGGAGCGGCAGCACAGACCCTAAACCCCTAAACCTCTGAACCCCTAAACCCTAAACCCCTAAACCCCTCTGCGAGCCTGGAGAGTTCAAAATGCCCCCCTCCCGTTTTTTGCAGGACGGCCTTGGATGAGCTTTTCGGGCCTCTTCGCCGCGTCTTCGCGGGGCAGAAGTTCAATGCCGTCCTTCAGCAGGCGCGAGCCCCGGAGATCCCCATTCCCAGAGACTCCACTATATCCCTTAATTAAGGAATATATTATGCCTTAAATCATTTTATCAGGGTCCTACTATAATTTATAGGTATATTCCTTAATGAAGGGATATTGGAGTCTCTGGGTTGCATCATCGGCGTCATCCCATTGGGCCCTACCATTCAGGGCGGAGCTTCTCTGCCCAAGAGGGGCAAGAGGCTCCTTGAGGAACTCGCTTTGTGCATGGGCGGCCAGGCCTAGAGTTTTCACCAGAGCCGAAGGGCCAATGCATCCCGGTGCTGGTCAGCGAAAACTTACTTCCACTGAAGGTCCTCGAGTTCTCTATAAAGGTTCTGCAGTTTTGCCGATAAGCAGAAGCCGTTCTTCATGAAGTCTGGAACATCACCGCGACGCAAGCACATGATGATGAAGCACTTGATTTTGAGACGGTCTTCGTGGTGGCTCGATTGTGCAGTTCTCCTTCAGACATGTTGGGTCTGACGTGCAGGGGTTGAAACTTTAGGCTACCTGGTGGCTTCCCAGAGTTGGAGGCTTTGAATTTGTGCAGTCCCCGACGTTGAATCCTGGATGCCACGATCGGTCAAGCAAGGCTGCAGTTTACAGTGGATAAGAACCAACTTTAAACCCAAAGCCACGAACCCACCGGTTCTAGTGCCCTTGACACCCGAAGAGGTGATGGAATCTCTTCCCGACCGGTACACGCTCAGGCCGCTTGCTCTTGGTGATGAGACTTTACAGATTTATATGCTTGTTGGACATCAATCTTCGGGGTTAGATGCGAGTTAGGGTTTGAGCACCCTAAGCCCTAAACCCTAACTGCACCATTGTTTCTGGGCTCCTGCGATTAAGGGTATGGTGATGTTTGGTGTTCAGGGCATCGCCTGTCGAGTTCCAGCCCCTTCGAGCTCAGCTTTGCTTGGCACGCCCGTAAAACTCAAAGACAGTGAACCAAAATCCAGACTTCAATACACTGAAGTCCTAACTCCCTGCTATACAGCCCTAAATCCGAAACCCAGACATGCTACTTGTACCTCTGGCTTAGCTCGTAATCTTGATTCGTGGAAGCCACGAGCTCGGGAAAGACGTCCTGTCAGGGACCTGCGCCTCTCGCGCGGCCTTGCGCAGGGAGCTCAGATTCGTGTTTGAACCCTATGCCCTAAACCGTTTAGGGATTTGTTCTGTTGTGGGTTTCATACAGGTCGCTCTGCAAGCTGCTTTACCCCTCGGTGTTCAATTTTCCTTAGCAGTTCCGTCTTTTGCGCTCGTGAGCAACGAGTTTGGTTTCAGAGTCGACTCATCACTTGCTTGCGCAGAGTCTTCAGAGAGGGCCGAGGGGATAGCTTCTGAGATTTACAACAGAAATGATAGTTGACCCGAAACATGTTACCGTTTGTATCCTTCCACACAGAGCGAGCCTCAGGAGAGCAGTGTAAGTTCTTGTCGATCTGCAATACCCCAGTAAAATGCGAGTTTCAGAAAAAATCGGGATCCGCTTCAAGGGGTCCGATTAAGACGGATGTGTTGCGCTCTAGGGTCTCTGGTAGATTCCCCCATGTTTCTGCAAAAACCTGAAACCTATTGTTGATTGCCCTTCAGATGTTTCCCCCGCGTCCTCCTTTGTCAGCATCATCTTCTTCCCGAGCTATCGGGCCGAATGAAGCCGCAAGATGGAGGGCTTGCCGAACAAGCCGCGTGCCCCAAACCCCAACGCCCAAACCCTAAACCCCTAATTGAAACTCCTAAACCCTCAACCTTAAACCCTAAACCGTTAATCCGAAACCCCGAAAGCTCTTAAATGGGGTGTGTCTCCTAAACTAAACCCGAAACCCGAAACCCTAAACCCTAAACTAAACCCGAAACCCTAAACTCTAAACCCTAAACTAAACCCGAAACCCTAAACTCTAAAACCCTTAACTAAACCCGAAACCCTGAACCCTAAACCCTAAACTAAACCCGAAACCCTGAAACCTTCTCTGCAGCCAACCTTAAACCCTAAACCCTGAAACCCATAAACCCTTAACCCGAAACTTAAGCTCTCAAGCGGGGTGTGTCTCTGCAGCCCTCAACCCTAAACCCTAAACCCTGAAACCCGAAGCTAAACCCTAAACCCTGAAACCCTGAAACCCTAAACCCTAAAACCCTAAACCCTGAAGCCCTAAACCCCGAAACCCTAAACCCCTAAACCCTGAAACCCTTCTCTGCAGCCGTGCCGGTTCGGAGAGACATGGGTCGCTGCTTGGCGAACGCCGCGAGGGCCTCTGCGGGGCCGTCTCTTGGGCTGCCAAAAAAGCTGTTTTTTTTAGGGTTTTGGGGTAGATTTAGGGTTTAGGGTTTTAGGGTTTTCGGGGTTTTAGGGGTTTTAGGGGTTTGGGGTTTTGGGGGTTTTAGGGTTTAGGGTTTGGGGTTTTAGGGGTTTTAGGGGTTTAGGGTCTAGGGTTTTTGGGTTTAGGGTTTGGGGTCTTAGGGTT
>CAJNJA010049775.1:0-25161 GCA_905231915.1 Symbiodinium necroappetens
TTAAGCAACACCCAGAACATTCAAGTGCCGCCACTGCCGCTGCCACTACCACTACCTCTACGACTACCACCACTGCTCCTGCTACAACTACCACCACCACTTGTGCGCCACTATTGTTATCACTTCATATCTCGAGATCGCCTGGGCCCAGAGAATTCCGTCGTTGTTTGCAAGAGGCCGCGAGTCTAAACCGGGCACTTTACTGAGACCCTGGCCCTAATCTCGAAAGCTCGCCCCTACGTCGAAACTCGAAAGCGCCAGCCTGCGCCGGAACCCCAAAGTCAAAATAGCCTTTCTGCGATGTATTAGTCACCACAATACTATAAACCCGATCCCGAACCCTGACACTAAGCCTGAACTCGAAGCCCGCAAACAACCCTGGCTGAAGTACCGAGGTTTCAGCTCTTCACCACCTCGCCTTTCTCCGGGGTCAACCTCGCTGCCAAAGCAACATCGGAGGGGAGTGGCTTGATAGTTGGAATACGGCGTGCGGGTGTTACGATTCTGTTTTACTGCAGCTAGAGGACCGATCTCAAAGGATTAATAATGTGCCTAATGCTTTAGGCTTCGAAACAACAAGGCAGTTTCGGGATGATCTAAGGCATTAGCACACATGCACAGCTGCAGGCGGCCAGAGAGGGAGTGCTGTGGGGAGAGAGTCCTCGAAACGAGCAGCAAGGGCATCAAGACAATACGACTTAGAAGAGCAAGGATATACTACTCATATTGAGACACAATACCAAAAGTCATGTCATGTTACAGTATCTGAATAAGAAGCTCAACGTATAAGACAGATGATTCCGTGAAGATAGAGTAACAGCATGAAGATGGGCATGCAAATGACAGTGAAGAACGGACAATCCGGGAAACGAAATCAAGGAGAATCCAGAAGCACTTAGTCAACATGGTCTTGATCAACGATAATAGTGGCAAGTGCCGGAGGCACCTAACCCAAGATTCTGGATCTCTTGCCACCGACCGGACCTAACCCATGCACTGCTCGCAATTTTGGCTACATGCCAAGTCGGGCGTCGCCAAAAGGGTGAAGAAAGCACAACTAAACAAACGCAGTGGCAGCTACAGCAAGCTGCGCTCGCAAGCACCGTGTCAGATAGGTACGCTAAGTCTGGTGGGTCCAAGGTCGAGACGAGCGCCATGGAATGGTGCTGAGACTCCAGGGGCCCTAAGAGCACTGGCGATGAAGTTCTTGGCTTCAAGATCGAGGCCCATACTGGTTGAGCAGCACCCGAAGCTGTGTTGTTTTGCCACAGCCTCAGAGAAGCGCGAGGGATCGTCTAAGGTCCTCCTCGGGCTCATCGTATCATTGAGGTCTAGGGTACTCATGGCCTGGCAGATCTCAGCCAAACAAGCCCAACCCCCAACCTTACACTCCGAACTCCACAATCTCCCGCCCACATATCTCACCAACCCACGACCCTGCATACCCTAGCTGCCCTAGCTAGTGACCTGCTCCACCTGCCCAGGCCCTGGACATCCAATGGAGACAGTCCTGAATAATTACTAAACTCCAAACACAAAAGCTAGAAGCCTAGAGTCACCGCGAAAATCAGACAAACGTATAGGGGCCCTAGCAGACTACATGAAAGAACTTCAAAAGGCTGACCCAACTTCACAACCCCAGAATCCGATTTCAAGATGAAACGTGAAGCCCCCAACTTCGAAGTCAACAACCCTGGTTTTTTTGACTCCCCACACAACCCGGAATCCTGCTGTAGGGGCCTTAATAATTAGAGTAGGGTTTTTGGGGTACATTATACTACAACTGCAATAAGGAACCCCCCTCCCCCNNCCCCCCCCCAAAAAAAAAAAAGAAGTGTGCTTTTTTTTTTAAGGCCCCTACAGTACATCCTCAATCCAGGGCCTTAGATGCCCCTGGAAAGCCCAAGGCTGCAAGTTTCCGTAACCCCCCGGCCCAGAAAACCCCTGCACACCAAAATTCCAAACCCAAAAGCCCTGTAATACTCCCAATCCAGAGCCCCAAAGGCTCCGCAACCAAGAATGCCAAGCCCTCAAAATGCACGGGTAAAGGGTGATTGTCAATGCCAGGGAATGCTTGGTTGAGGGTTCACATAGGGTTTTGGATTCAGGGCTGAGGGTCAAAGGGGGAGGCTCTGAAAGGCTTGCATGGAATGTCTGGTCTGGTTCGCAGGATTCTACAACTCCACCCCAGCGCCCCCTCAAACCTTCGGCGGGCGAAAGACAGGAAGGCTCTTACTCTCAGGGAAGTTGGGGAGCTTCAGAGTTTCGGGCTTAAACTTCGCACGCGGAAGCTCGGAAGTCTATACTTATCAGCCAAAGAGTAGTAGTGAGCCCTCTGGGCGCCCGGGCCGTTCGCGCCGACCAGTGCCAACTTCTCTCCCGTTTTCACCGTCCATGAGGCCTCGGCCATTCCACGAAATGGGTTGCAACAACAACAACAAGAACAAGAACAAGAACAAGAACAAGAACAAGAACAAGAACAAGAACAAGAACAAGAACAAGAACAACAACACAAAATACAGCAATTGTAGGGGCTGTAGAAGTAGAATGGGGTTTCGGGCTATGTTATAGAACACTTGTAATACCTTGCAAGTAAAACCCTACAGTAAGGAATGGTCTTAGACATCAGACTTCTATACTGCGGTCATCTACCAAACCCTATAGAGGCCCTGAGAACCCCCAATAAAACACAAATCCCCTCGAGTTGCTTGCGTTTTGGTAAAAGGTTCGGTCTTCAGGGTTTGGGATTTGCTAGCTATGTCCTCGGGACATGTTGCAAGCATGTCACCTCAAAACACGGACATTGCATCCCTCACGCTAAATAATTGCTACGGTGACCGCACGAGGCTTCAACCCTCAAGCCCATATACCGCATACCAAGGTGAACCAGTGGATGTAAAGAGCGCAAGGAAAACTCACCTCATCCCTGAACTCTGATTCCATATGTGCGTACCTTACAGACCCTGAGCCACAATCCTGGAGATGGACCTCCTTACACAACCGCAAGAAAAGACCTTGAGGGGCAAGAGACCTGGGTTTCTATTGCCAGAAATGAATAATATAGATTCTGTTCGAGGAACACCGTAATGACCACTACTGCCTGACATAGGCCGTCATGAGTCAAAAGGGAAAACGCAGGCAAGCTAGGCTAATACGCGAGAGCCTGAACTTTGGATCGTGGGATCTTGTGAGATTAGGGTGTAGACGCACGCTGCGACGATGAGCCAGCTGACTTGCTAAGCCCCTATATCATATCCTTGAAGTGCAACCCCTAAATAGTAGCTTGCTAAGGCTTACTATAATCATATGCTGTGTACCCCAGCAACCCATTGTTTAGGTAGCTGGAGCTCTAGGACTGCTTGCTTGGAGAGGCACATCTTGAAGCACCTGACGACCACCAAGGCGAATTGCGACCTGGCAGTGCAGAAGCTCAGTTGCTGAGTTCAGAAACCCCACAAACTGTAAACTTTCACATCTACAGGGGATAGTACGGTCCCAAAAAATGCTACGAATGAAGACAGAGGAATGATGCGGAATGATCCTGTTCTTGCCCCTCTTCATCTCATCTTGACGTGAGGACAAGGACGTCGAACTCATGTTAAACGTTGAAGGGCCGAGGTTGGCTCCAACCCCAAAACTGTACCCTTAAAGGAACCCTTAAGACATTAATTTGCGGGGTGTGTACCGGTTCGATGAATAGGTGGAGATGGCCATTCGAAATCTTTGCACCAAAACCCCTAGCCTCGCGGATGCCCACTGTCACTTCACCTGGCACAGGCACACAGACAAAATCCAAATCAAGGTTTCACCGCGACGCGAAGTGGGTCAAAGCAAAGCCAGAAACTGTACAGAGTTCCTCCAAGCCCGGAGTCGTCTGTAGCTGGGAATGTTGCCCCAACTGGCAGGCCAACTCATGCCCTATACATAAGGGCTCACTCACCCCCTCGCTCCCCCGATCACTTACCACACACACACACGCACACATCCACATGTGCACATACATGTATAAATGTATGTGTGTATATATTCTTTATTATTTTATGTTTATTATATGCACTAGCTCTTTACTTTTGTGTAGTTGTTGATGTCTAATTTCGTAGCTCCTGCTTACACGGCTACAACCATGCACTCACATAGCCAGTCATTGTTTCCCACACAGACACACAGAGACACATCGCCAACTGTCCAATTACCTACACACCTGCATATCTGCAAGGAGACAATGAAGCACGGCAAACCCACCAGGAAGACAGCCTGACCTAACCTGAAGACACCAAAACTCTAACCTGTAGGGGGGGGGGGGGGTATGGAAACCCTTGAAGTGCAGAAACGGAACCCACCCACTTCAAGGTCTGAGGTCTATACATGGTGCCTGCTTTGGGCTTTTTGGAACGTTAAAGATAAAACTTGTCCCTTCTCATGGTCTCTTCTGGAAGCCCCCACCTTCGACGTCGCCTTTTTGCAAGAAGGTCCAATCGACCTGCTGGTAATCAGGGTACCACAACCCTAACGGTCCATATGCCCAAGTACTTAATACTCTCACGCCAGAATACACACACACACATATATATATATATATGAGATGGGTACGTGGACTCCACCGGCTAGTCACATATTCATGTGGAGCAGGGCAGTACAACATACCAAAGCACAACATAATGGTAGCGTTGGTAAGAGAAGGATTCGCAAGGCAGCTGATCAGCTTGGAACAGAACCGATCTGGGTCGCTTCGGATTCTGATGAGCACTTTGGGGTTCTGAAGCTGCTTAGGGTTCTTCGAACTACTTCAGGGCTCTTAAGGATCCTAGGGCTCTTAAGGATCCTAGGTCGTGGGAACTTCCATGGTTTTGCAGTCAGCTAGCGGCTAGCTACGTGCTAAGTCCACCAACCAATGACTCGCTTGCAGTCGCGTACTTCAGAAATAGACCCGACATATAACCCTGTCAAACAACTTGACACTATGGAGTGTCTTGCAAGCAACAGCACCGAAGAAGCCTTGGAATTTCTCTGAAACTTCGTACGATCCTGGGGGCAGGTGTTCGACGGCAACGGGTCCTCTGTGTGTGTGTGTGTTGCAGGTTTAGTCAGGGCGTGTTGGGGAATATGAGTCTCGACAAACCCTGTTGCCTGACGCGCGATCCGGTAAAACATGAAAAATACTGAACGCTGTCTACTTGGAGGGTCGGGGGACTTCTTAAACAGTATACAGGTAGGATTACAAAGGCGACAACCTGAATTAGGGAGGACGCATTTTCCCAAACCAACCTGCTTTCTACAAGACCTCTGATCATAGAAGCAGACAGTCGACCCTGCTCCCTAACCCCTAACATCCTTGAAGACCTGGGAAAACGATCCAAACCCCAGCAAAACTCTTTAAACAGCCCCCCTAAGGATGCCTGCCTGGACCCGCAGACCTTCACACCCCAAACCCCAAAACCCCTGTAACACCTACGTGTAATATAGGGGCCAAAATAATTAGAAAAGGGTTTTGGGGCCCAATATACTATAATTATAATAAGGAACCCCCCAAAATAGAAAAGGTAATTATTTAGACCCCTACAGTATGCTCTGAAGGTCCGAGCAAGGGAGCTAAGGCCCTTCTTCCCCGCAAGGCTGCGCCTGGTCATCAGCACCTCGTTTGCCTGGGCTCTACACGGTTAGGCCTAGTACTAGGCAATTCTAGCAGTGGCTTTGTAGGATTTTGTAGGGTCTTTGTAGAGCTTTAGACACATTGTGTATGTGTGTGTATATATATATTCTCATACAGACACACACACACACACATCGTTTGTATATGCCGGGGCAACAAGGACATGATGGAAGGGACATCCATGAAGGCTTCGAGTCTATGAGGGAGTAACCCGAACTGACCAGGGTCTTGGAGAAGTCAATCGGTGGGCAGTTGGTGGGGTTTAGGGTTTTTACGGTTTAGGGTTTGGGGTGCTCAGTTGTGGAGTTCCAGAAGGCTTCGGGTTGTAGCACTGTGGGGTCTTCATGAAGGTGTAAAGTGCCAGGCCTTGCTATCTTCGAGGGGCATACTATTGACATGGACGGTCGAGGGGCAAGCAGGGCTACAGGGGTACTCCAAGAAAAAAAAGTCTGACTGTAACAAGAAGCGCCCGACCTACAGCCCCTAACCCCACACTGCCAGCAAGAGTAAGTCCCTTCCGCCCTTATCCTCATAGGATACATGACCGGCTAGCCTTTGAGTAACCGATGTTCAAAAATTCAGCGCCGGGCTCCTTGACACTTCTAACCCAAACATGTTAGAGCCAGAGTCAGGTTAAGGCTCCAGAAACACATTACACCATCCGCACGACAACAGCCCTGTGAAATCCTAGCCCCCAGGCAGACACGAAGCCAAAACAACAGCCTTGTGAAATCCTAAGCCCTTCGTCCTTTGAATTTGGGCCGGCGCATGAGGGGCTCAGGGGTTGAGTTCCCTTTTAACACTAACCTCGGAAGTAGAGCTTAGCGTGGAAGCCACAACCCTTGTAGCAAACATGAACATGTGAAGCAGCCACTGTCGCCAATTCCTTAAAAAAATACCGACGGCAGCACGGCACTGACGGATTCTGCTCCGTTACGATGAGCCAAACCGTCAGATTTAGGGTTTAAGGTTGGGGCCCACAATTTTTGGATCCTCAACCCCGTAGGCAGAGACGGGAGCTACATAGCCGATTCAATAGGGAGTACTCCTGGTCCTTAGATTATGACCAGCTTGACTCCTAGATTCCGTGGCCAAGCTGCGCTTGATCATGACCGGCTCTTCATCCTCTTCCTGTATGCCGCAGGAGTAGTAGTAGTAGTAGTAGCAGCAGCAGTAGTAGCAGTAGTAGCAGTAGCAGCAGAAGCAGTAGTAGCGGCAGCAGCGGCAGCAGCAGCAGCAGCAGCAGCAGCAACGCCAGCAGCAGCAACACCAGAAGCAGAAGTAATACGGGTGACGAGGCTGACGTTGATTCGGTGATGATCGATGAAGAACTCAGCTTGTTTGTCGTGAGCCGTATTGCTTATTTCGATGCTGTGGCTGTAACGCTCCCAGTATCGTGATTGTGAGAGCAAGATGACGAAGAAAGAGAGCAGACATCGTCCTGCCTCCTCCTCCGGATAGTAGTTTGGATCATCTGCCCAGTCTTCCAACTCTGTATCCACTCTCCCCTGCGGGGGCGTTGGGCTTGAAAGTTCGAGGCCGTTCGCATTTCGCATTTCGGGCCTGGGAGGCAGGGGATTGAAACTATGTGGTTCTGTGGCTTGGGGCTTGGGGATGGGCAGTTTCAAGCGGTGCTCATCCCTTCCGGGTGAGCGGTCTGGGTTCCGATACCGGCCAAGGCGGTCCAAGGCTCCATATAAGCCGTTTAGCTCCTGCGATGAAGCCCACGGAAGGGGCGTTCCGTTTTTGCCATATACACTGGCAGCCGGCCTGGGGTATTGTCCTTCACCTCTCGCAGATTAAGCAGTTGAGAGCTGGCGCTGACACGGGGCCATACGGGACACGGCAAAGCCTTCGGAGTGGAGCAAGGCCCAGCCAAAATCAACCTGCGAGGCAACTTACTGCATGCCCGCTGCCCCAAGCTTCTTCAAGCAAAGAAGGCCTGCTCCTGGCTTAGGCTTTTACTGAGCAACTCGGCAGCCTCTCCCCGGCGTGTTGAGCAAGCTTATCAGAGTTTAATGAACCCTAAACCTTCAGCAGCGTATACCACTGCTGCTACTACTACTACTACTACTACTACTACTTCTACTCCTACTCCTACTGCTACTGCTACTGCTACTGCTGCTGCTATTACTGCTATTACTGCTATTACTGCTATTACTGCTATTACTGCTATTACTGCTATTACTGCTACTACTGCTACTACTACTACTACTACTACTCCTCCTCCTCCTCCTCCTCGTGCTGCTGCTGCTGGAACGATTGATTACTACTGTTTTTTCATGCTATTATGAAAAGTAGTACCGGGATACTTTGATATTATTGCTATTATTTCCAGCATGGATTCACATTGCTACTGCGATGACTGCTACAGTTATATGGGGAAGCAAGGGGTCCACCGAGCTCCGGATGTCAGAAGCTCTCAGCCTCTTAGTGTCTTAGCATTACGCCTGGGGTTGAATCCGAAATCCCAGAGCCCCAACTCGAAACCCGAAATCCCAGAGCTTGCACACTGTGAGACAAGCCTTCACGACATCTTGTGAACATCCCAAAACAAGTCTAACACATAAGAAGTCAAACCTTCAACAACATTCAACTCTGCACGCCTTTGAAGCCCAATGCGACAAGCTCCACGTTCTGGGGAGACAACGAAGGTCCGAGCAACCCTTAGACATCAGCCAGCTTAAAAGCTTCGTAAACTGCTACAGGAACCTCCGACAGACTCTCTTAAGCCACTAGTGTCGCGAGTTTTTTTACAGCACCCAATAGAATCCTACCCTGTCGACCCGAAAGCCCCTACCAAGCCCCAAAAAAATATCACCGGTGGTGCTGGGACCCCAGCTCCATACAGAGGGTCGATCCCTTGTCTTCTGTAGAACTCCTCTCTATCCTGCTCGAAGTTCTCAGTCTTCCAGGTTTGCTTTTTTGTAGCTTGGGGTTTGGGGTCGGCTTGGGAAGGAGCAACATGGTGATTTTAGTTTAGGGGTTTAAAGGTGTTGCGGGGTTCTGGGGTCAGGGGCGAGGGCTGTATTCTCCTTCGGTATGTAGTATAACGAACTACGAACATCTCGCGTCCCACAAATGTCTGGCTTGAAGGTGCGCGTCCCTCAAACAATTCAACTTCAGAGTGAGATCGTGAAGGATCGTACAAGACTTCGTAAGTTAGGATTGAGGGGTTCGGTTTGCGTGTTCATGGTCATGGCAAATCCGATACCCTGAACTTATGCGGCCGCAGAAGTCTAAACGCGCATCCTAAGACTTGCTGCATTGCTTGCCGGAGTTAAAGCAAGAGGACAAGTGGTTGGCTGAGACATTTGAAGCAGGGTTTGGGGGTGTAGTTCCACAGCGGATGCTTTCAAACGAGAGTGATGGTAGTAAGGACCGTTCCGATTGCATATCATTCCTGCTAGGATTACCGCCACTGATACACAGCTCGCACGACTGCCAATACCTGTTCGCAAAAGATGCCTACTGTCTTGATCCGAATCAATCGCGTCACTGTTTCTGCTGTCGTCTTTCGTGGTGAGGCGCCAACCGCCAACCGCCTCACCACCAACTTAATCTGGCAGCGGCAACTGAGCTTTTGGTATACATGTGCGCGGCATGCTGCGGGTATCGCCGGTACCGCTATCGCTGACGGAAGGGCTGGCTCTGCTATTGTCGTCGCTACATCAGCATAATCAGCCTCACAGTCGCCTTCACCATCATCATGATAGTCGTGGTCATCGTTATCCTCCTCATCATCACCATCATCGACGTCCTGCTCCTCGTCCCCCTCCTGATCATAGTCTTTATCATCTTCGTCTTTGGTCATGAATCTCACCATGGCATGCGTGCAGCCATGCGCTCGTCTTGTGGGTGCCCTAATGTTTCTATGATGCTGCATATTCAACGGTAACCAGTACATGCGCATGCTGTCACATACGGCGTTTGTGCATCTTTACACGCCGTGAATGCACTCCCTTTGCACAGGGCATCAAGATAGAACTACAGAAGCAATCAGAAGCACTTTCCTCTGTATTGAATCTGAATGTGCATGCAGAGATGTTCATGTGCAAGATGGCTGTGCACAAGAATCCCTGGAACTAATGCGCAACGCACAGAAAAGAACATCTCACCCGGCACCCCTTCGAAACCCCCATTCCCAAACCTTGAACTAAACTTAACGAGGCCCCAAGGTCCAGACTGACTGGGGGCCGGACGAGTTCTTTGGTGGCTCCACCGATCTCTTTCTTCTTGTCTTGTTTCTTTCCTAGCATCCCGGACCCCCAAACCCCTGTGTCCGAAACACTAAGTCCCTAGCCTCAAGCTTGTTGGTCGTCGGGATCTGGGCTTCATGGATCCCAGGTTTCTGCTAACGTGCAATGCAGACCCCTAAACCCCCCTGTCTTTTCTAGCCTCAGGTAGCTGGGTCTCCATTAAATGAACCTCCTTCCACTATGGGGGGTCTATTAATCAGGGGTCTACAAAAAGGCTTTCAAAAAGATCAGCCAGCCCTCCCCCAAAAATGCTTTCTCGGAGACTGGGTCCCTGGAAAGCTTCGGGAGTCGGGAGAGACAGGGTAGCTTCAGAAAACAAAGATGCCAAAAGAAACCCAGAACAGGTGAATTGCTATAGATACTATAGGCCCTAAACCCTAAACCCAAACCCCTATAAACCCTAAACCCTAAAATAGCGACCATGAACTTGGAACCCCGCTTTGCTTCTACGAAAATCGACAAGTGAACATGAGCAGACTGATATCTTAAGCTTGGATTCCCCAAATGCCGACTTTGAACCGACCTGATCAGCTTTACACCCGAAACTCTCCCAAAACCCTAAGTTTCAAGCGATAAAAAAGCGCAAACCTCAGAGGACCTGACCTTCGCGGGATCGAAGGTTGGGGCTTGGAGTTGGGGGGGGGGGGGGGGGNNCAACCCTGCACACTAAACCCTGAACCCCAAACAGTGTGCACATTGGTGGCAAGGCAAGTCTCATGAGGAAGGAGATCATCAAACTTTTCACATCCAGGGGGATCCAACATCCCCCCCACGTGTTCGTCACATGACTTGGTACGCTCGAGTTGGAGTACCAGCTCAGGCCTAGTCATTGCATGGTTCGTGCTGCTTCCGATTCATGTGCACGAATCATGAAAGCATCATCATCATTTCATCATCATCATCATCAGCATCATCATCAATTTGGGACGTTTAGGGTGTTGGACTGACGTATTAATTGCTGTGGGGTTTAGAGTTCAGGACGGCTTAGGCTTAAGCTGAATCTGATCACACCGGGGCGTGAAACCGGAGACCCAGGGACCAACAACAACCCAACCCACACACTCAAGGGCGGCGGGGTTACATAGCCGTCGGAATCAGCAGCAATACTGTCCCATAGAGTATACAAAACTCCGAAACCCTCTTCCTATCATCAAGGACCCGATGTTCGGGATCAGCCAGGGGGCTGTCAACCTCGGCGGCTTTCGCATGTATATCTCCAATCCTGATTTAGGGCAGCAAGTGTTCACATCAGTCATGACATAGCGGCAGATAGCAGGGTTGCAACCTTACAGTGTTGAGCTATGAGTAGAACTAACAAGAGGACTGGTAGTCGTGCTAGTTATACCACATGCAAAACTACTAGGCCTACTAGGCGTAACAAGTGAGTGTTGTGATGACCTTCCACGGTATCACTGGCCAGTACGAGACAAAGCCAAACAAAACACACGGTTAGAACCACGGCGAGAACACAATCACTGCTGAAAGTGGGTAAAAGCAGTCAGACTGATGGTAACAAGAGAGCGAGAGAAAGAGAGAGAGAGAGAGAGAGAGAGAGAGAGAGAGCGAGCGAGCGAGCGAGCGAGCGAGCGAGCACAACGAAAAAAGGCAGCAATATAACAGTACTGACATAAAAAAAAGTAGACGCATGCACAGAAGACCGTAATGATAGCCGCAATATGACAGATAGCCATTCATTGGCTACAGTATGAGCGGAGTTGAAAACACGAACACATATACAGAGCCTTAGTAGCTATATGTATGCAAATGTCATCATCAAAATCGTGGTGTTCAGGCTTTGGGACTTCGACAAGACAGGGCTCTGCATCCGGAAAAAGAGACCCTACTGTTCAGGAAGCACTTGTGAGTAGACGCCTTGATCGGGTTTTTGTAGACGTTTAAAGTACCATCTAAAGTACGCAGCGAATGCTGAGATACTGCGAGTCCGGATTTCTTTTAGGGGCTCGCTCGCTTTCCCAAACAAAGATGCTCGGATGATATGGGCTGCCAGCAAGTCAGGATGCCCTGCCTGAATCTGCTAGTGGAGTCTCCCTCCGTAGCAATCACGGATGGACACCTAGAATCCGTGCCACCGCAGACATTCAAGACAACAGCCCGGAACCAAAGCCACCATTAACATAGCCGCACCAATTGATACGACCAACTATCACAGATTGAAAAGTCATTGACGTTTGTGCGGCTGGCGGCCAGTGAGCATGGAGGGGAGAAGCCTAAAACAAGTCCCGGCCCGCGAGAAACAGCAAACCAAGGACCCCAGTCCAGCTTCGGGAGGAAGGGTTTGGGACTTCAAGGTTGTTTGCAAGACGGCCCTAAACTCTCCGTGAAAGCCGCGTCTTTGTGCGGGCATGTTGCTGCGAAAAGGGATCCGGATCTCTGTTGCCAGCCTTGGATCGAGTTAGCGCCAACATCATGGAAGAACTCGGTCCGGCTCGGTGTTTCGGACATGAATTTCGGCGACTGCCGCCACACAAGACTTGTCTTCAACCTGAGTTGGAGCACCCGACACCCAGAAATCCAAAGCGGGCTTAACCAACACGATATTGGTACTTCGGGTTCTCTGAACCACGAGTTCAGGCGGCTTTTGAGGGCTCTTGTGAAAGACGGACGTGCCCCAAGAGGAACTCTAAAACCCTCGACCTCCAACATCGAAATCGCCAGTGTGCAAAACTCCTTAACAAAAAAACCTCCTGACACTCCTCCACAACCAAAACGAAAAGCAACTTGAAAAAGAACCGCATTCGACATGAAAGCCAGCGGACCCAAGATCGGTAAGAAAAAGTCGACACCGCATCAACGAAACCCTCCACGTGTCCGAGTCCCGGGTTTTGGCCCTGGCCTTATCGCTCTTGTATGCCTTCCTACTTCAACTGTCGGCAAACATGAACCCCACACCGCAAGATCTCAACCTTCTCCCATGGTAGAAGGGGCTGAGTTGAGGCTTTGAAAGCCTTCGGACTTAGGGTTCCCTAAACCCTACCTGGAAAGCCAAGTTGCCCATAAATAGATACAACCTTAAAGGAATAAAGGGCAGCAGCTACCCCAAATTATGGTAAACTGGCTTTCTAGGTAAAGTCCAAACCCTAAACCCCGAACCCTAAAATGAAGCGCAACTTGGGTTGACAAGGCCTGGCACCTCAAGGAGCTCGAGCGTTAAAAGTGGGGGCAGCCGACTCCAGTGTATACATGCGTAGCAGAGTTCTGGGGTTTAGAGTTTAGGCGCTTAGGGCTTTAGGGTTGGAATATCGGGGTTCCGGGATCTATTAATTTGTTTGGGCTCGCGACAGGTCCGGTTCAGTTTCTTGAGATCTGAGCACCCAGCCCCTAAACCGAAAATCGCCAAACCGTAAAACCAAAACCATGTACACCTAACGGCCCTACACCCCATCCGAACTCTACATCCGAACCAGGCCCATGTCTCAGAATCTTGCCGGATTGTCAATGCTGTCCCAGTCAACATCTCCCAGGATGTCCGCGAATGCCTGACAAATGGGAGCTTGCACCGCAGGCGTTCCAGGGTCTCGCCTTTGGAGTTGCAGGCATCCGGTTGGTTTGGGAGCTTAGGATTGCACCACGGGATGAGGCGTCGATGGGTGAGCAGCTGTAGTTTGGGAAACCGTGCTTGTGTGGGCAGCATGCACGTCTTCGCGGAACGAACAGATGCAAGCGCCCGGGCTGGGCTCCATCGTTTTCGTTGAGGGGCTCCTACAGGACTGTCCTACGGCTCGCCGAGTCGTGCCTGCTTCTTTGGAGCCGGCGGAGTATCAACAGCCTCTGTCTCCTCCAATTCGCAACGGAAGGTCTCACTTAGTGGGGGTGAGGTTCTTGCTCTCAGGGGTCCTCCTTTGGGGGCTCTCCTATGCAGGATCCTACTTCTTTGGATGTACGATAAGGCCCCCCTACTTTCGGAAACTCCCATACATGATTTCAACCGGCATGGAGGGCGTGATGGATGGAAGAGCCTCTTTAGCTATAGACAACGGCACAGGCGTAGTGTTCTGTTTCGGTGTGGTCTACTGTTGTAAAGGTGTTTCGTGCACGGACATCAGGTCTTCGAACATATGCAACAGACTTCGAGATCTTCCGACCAACTGCTGTCCCTTCCTATGCGAGCGGTGAGTCCGGAGCACGGGGTTGCCCGAAGTTGGGGGCGCCACAAACTTCTTCCTGTTGCAGCCCCAATGTCAGAGTCCTTTCCAACTTCTTTCAAGCCCACCTCCAACCAAACCATTATCCCGACAAGGTAGCGAATTCCTGCTGCACAGACTGGAACTGAACAGAAAAAGAAACAAGAGACCACAACAGCTCAGAAGAGCGTCCATCTTGCCATGCCCTAAACCCTAAACCCGAGCAATTCGAGACCGAAACATCAAGCCCCAACTCCCCAAGTACACCTTTAGTCACTGTCAAAACTTAGGAACTCACCACTCAGGGTCTTAAGAGTCGCGGGCAGTTCATCCGTAGTAGCTGTGGCGGACCAAGCTGGTTTAAAGACACCATGACCACTTGAAAACAAGCGTTTACCGCTGAGGCCCTATAAGGCTCAGGGCAAAGCGCTCAAAAGCCCAGATTTAAAAAGTAGCAGCTTCTTATTGACAGAAAGGATCGCCGGCCCAAACATCCTAAAGCCTTATTATTATTTTTTTATGATTATTATAACCTATAAAAATAATAATAATAATATTGCTATTACTATTATTGCCATCCGAAAGCATCCACACCTAAACCACCTTCACAAGCATGAGACCTCACAATTCCCTTCTCTAAAACATTGAATGCCGAGACAACCAAAGGTACCGCAAACCTAATCTCGCTTAGACACGAATGGAGTTGCGCACCCTACAGCCCTACAAACCTTTATTGTTTAATACAAATGCATGCAAATCGCCATCTCCAAAACAACTTTCAGCAACCTGGCTAGTTCAGAACACCTCCTTGCGAACAGCGGGTCCTGTGAGCCATACGTCAGAACCTATTATTGTTATTATTATTATTGTTGTCATTATATTATTGTTATTATTATTATTATTAATGATGATTATTAGCTTACAATCCCCCTAAAACGAAACCCGCCACGCCTGCGCCTGTGCTGGCGCAGCCGCAGCCTGCCGCTCCTGGCAAAACAGGCTAGGGTTCGAAGCCCCTAAGCCCTACCTATAGTCTCCATTGTAGTTCCTTTTTTTGGTTTGACCAGTTCTACTTTTAGGGTCCTGAAAGGTAGCCCCGAAAAGGAACTACAATGGAGACTATAGGTACTATGATATCTCATGTTCAGCGTTTGCTATGCAGCACTCCGTGCATTTCAGCGTGTCACATCTTGGGCTGCGACAATTCGCCACCACGGAAACCAACAACTGCACTGAAACAAGCTATGTAGGGTTCCAGGCTTCATGATGTCGTGATGTTTGTCACGGCTGGGGACGCGGGGGCATGTGCTTGTTATGTCGGGGTGGACTGGTAGAAATTTGAGGGTAAGAGTTAGTGGATTTAGCCCTGAACCCTCGGCATTGTGCCTCAACCGTCAGCGGCCTCAACCAATCAACCAGACATACCTCTCAAAACCTAGAACCGTACAACCCTGGCTCTACGGGTATCAGATGTGGGACAAACCCTCAACCCTAAACCGTAACCGCACAACCCTGGCTCCACAGGTATGGGTGGGACGTGCCGGAATGGTGTTTGGGCTTGCGTCCTTCGTCGCTGGCGCATATTTGGCCTGGTGTCCCGTGCAGGATTCCGGGGTTCGGGGCTTAGGGCTCTTAAGGTTTAGGGTCTATATAGGGTCTAGGAGCCTTAAGGTTTTAGGGTTTAGGGTTTGTTTAGGGTTTATAGGGCTTTTAGGGTTTATAGGGTTTAGGGTTTAGGGTTTAGGAGCCTTGAGGTGTGAGTCCTACTTCGTGCCTCCTTTTCAAGGGTCCCCCGCATGAAACCCTTGCCCAAACCAGGACTACGGATTTTCGATCCCGATCACGATCGGCGGGGTGCTGCAGCTCCATTCCCAGAAAACGGGTTATGGTGCCATCATGCAATACAAGGACGACTTGATACGCTAAACCAACTCGTCTCTAATCCCAAACCCTATAAGGTTAAACCCTCAATATTGAGCCATAGTCTTAGATCCCGATCAAAAATGGTGCTGTCTTTGGGGGTCTCAATATTAGGATGGATATTGCGATTCCTTTTGAGGTCAGAGGATTTATTTACCGGGGGTCTACCTTCGACCCCCAGAACCCCCGACCCTCAACCCAGAAGAACACCTGGCGAAGTCTGAACCCCAAACTTTCGACAGTCCGCGGGTTTAGGGTTTAGGGTTGGTGCGGTGTGTTTTGGGCTCTTTGTGTGTGCAGGATTCCAACGGCTGTATGGTCATTGGGCTCTTACTGCAAGGATCCACGGCTCAACCCCAGAACACTGAAGAGCCAAACTCCCCAGCACCAAAGGCCGTAAACTTGGCAAGGAAAGCCCACGAAGGAAAATGCATACATTCGTCTCCAGAGTCGAATGACAAGGCAGTATCTCAGAACTAGGTAGTCCATTGGGGTCCTTCTAGGAACGGTCTTGGTCTTCGTGCTACTACTGTTACTGTGTGGTGAGCTGGGGTTTGCGATGTAATGTTTGTGCTTTTGGATACGGATTTGTGCCACTTCGGGTTCAGATGATGATGTTCGTGGTGGTGGTGTTGTCGACAGCAAGTAAGGTTGGTGGCGGTGGTTGTGCTATTCATGTCTGTGGTGCTGACTGTGTGGATGGGGAAATCCGTGGTGAGGATGTGGACGACGTCTATCAACAGAGTGACGAAGACCCTTGTTTGCTTTCAGGCTGATGTTGATTTATGATCGTCTTGCCTGACTCAAGACGGAAGCCAGCGACCTCAAAGTAAGCCACAAGCGTAAAGCAAAACAAAAAACATGAAAGACAGAGCTACACCCTTGAATCCCCACACCCTTTACCAGGCTTACCAGGCCTCAATGAAAACCCAACAGTCTCAATATACCCACCCCGGACCTGGAGCCCGCGAGCCCTAAGACCTAAGAGCAGGCAGGAGAGCTCAGAAGCCAAAAAACCCCGCGGAGCTCTCAACCGCACACCCCCCCCCCCCAGCCGCGCAACCCCAAAAACCCCAAAATCTCGAAGCCCTGCATGAACCCTTATAAACCATAAGCACCAACCAGGAGTTGAAGAAGAGGCTGGCAGACTTGAACAGCGAGAGCAAAGAAGCCGATGAAGTAAGGGCAGAACAGCAAAAGGCCAGCTTGAGTCTTTTGCGTACTTTCTTTGGATTTGGTTGGGGCTTAGGGCTTATTGGTTCTTATAGTGTTGTCAAGGGTATCTAGAGGATTTCGAAAGTTGCTTAACAAGAGTTGCTGATGTTCGAGCTACGGATCTTCGTGGGTTAGGGAATTTAGGGTTCTCGAGGGCTTCTTAGTAGCTGAGTAGGTAACCTTTAACCTTTTTGGGCTTATAGAATCCTACCTTGTTTGAAAGGTTAACCTGTTCCGGACTAGGACTAGGGGTATTCAGCCCCCTAAACCCTAAACCCTAAACCCTAAATCCTAAACCCTAAATCCTAAACCCTAAACCCTAAACCCTAAATCCTAAACCCTATACATTTCACATTTCAAGAATTGCCTCCTTGGGGCTTCCAGCGGTTGGGGAATCCTCGGCTCTGGTGACAATTCAGCACTGCTGATCTATAAATCCTGCATTAACTTAAGGACCCGAAACTATGGGAATTATGCTACATTCCTTATGATGGGTATTGCAGGGTTTATATCATCAACCGTACTTCAAACGTCCACGAATTGCTCTGGTGGTTTCGGCCAAGAGTGGACATTTTCGCATTCCAGTCATACATGAAGTTTCATGCCATGGGGAACTCCAGTCAACGTCTGACGGAGGACCAGCAACGGAGTGAAGCAGTCGACAGTAGTCGACCATGTTAAACGTTCATCATTTGTTTAAATCTGCATTGTGCGTAGTTCAGTACTGACCACCGCATTGAAAAAAAGTAACCGGCTCGCCCAAGAGACAGCTCGATCTCGATGTATCCAGCTGTCAGAACTTCTATGCCATGAACCAATGAACTTGAAACCCTAAACCCCTAAACCCCTAACCCTTAACCCCATAAGCTCTGAACCCTTGTGTCAGGCACTCTCCACCCACATTCGCAGCATGATCGGGCTTTTCTTCCTCGGACTCTTGGCTGATCTTCGTACTCAGTGCACTGTTCTAGCATCGACCTAAGATATTGATGTCGTGCTTCGAATATTCATGAGGTCAGCGTCTTATTCAGATGGTGTTTCCCGTGTGCGTGTCGGTGTCGCATTTTGGTGGATAACGGTTTGGCGTTTCGGGAGTCTGGTTGACACACCCCTGGGGAATGAAGCCTATCTCTTACAGGGCCTCGGTACCAGGATCCGTGTAAGGCAATTGGACATGGAAATCAATCAGGTTGTGTTCTCTGCTGCTGCACGCTCGAAAAATGCGATCCCCAACCCTACCATTCTAGGCCCTAACGGCTTAACGCCCTAGCCCGACCTCCCTACTCCAAGCTATCAAGGTTGAGTTGCTTGAGTAAATGCAGGAGTCGCTGTAGCGGCCAAATACTGCGCTAGTTGCAGGCATCCGAAGCCTTGATGTCTAAGCGTACACTTCGTTTGGGGGGTCTGGCCGCCTTCGACGCGGGGTGGGTCAACGTGTGGGATGGCTCTCCGCAGTCGGGCCACTGCGGCGCCGTGAAAGATCAGCGCGACATCACGCTGCAAACCCCAGGGCCCCAGAGACTCCGATATCCCTTAAATTAAGGAGTGTATACCTTGAATCATATTAGGGATCCTACTATAACTTAAGGTATAATCCTTCATTATGGGATATTGGAGTCTCTGGGGCCTATAGACTCTATAGACCCAAGCCCCATATTATAAACTATATAAGCCCTGAACTCCCAAAGCAGAAGTTAAGCCAGAGCCCAAAGCTTTGCCTACAAAGAGGCTGCATGATCCCCGCAGCGCTGCGGATCGTCTTGCAGATGCCGTGCTTCGACACCACCTCTGCTTGGGAGATGTTGGGATGTACCCTAAGGCTCTTATTGCTGTTATGGGCTTTCTAGGGTTTAGGGTTTAGGGTTTAGGTATTGCTGTTATGAGCTTTCTAGGGTGAGGTTTGGGCTTTGGGGGCTAAGGTTTCTGCTTTCACTATGGGGGTCCATGAGCCTGAGGGTAAGCGCTGCAAGTGGGCAGTGGGAGTTAGAAGGGATGGTGTGTCGGGCCGCTACATCGGGCTCCAGAGCGTACCGTCTTCAATATATACCCCCCGAAATAACATAACCCGAAACCGTAAGATACTACAGCCTTCTAAGCTTGCAGTTCAATTCCGCGGAACAAGGGCTCAGGTTTCAGTGTTGTGGGGAAGTCGACCATACATTGTGTGCTTGCTGTTCACTCTCATAGGCTTGAGATGCCGGCTTCGCTTCCACCAGAAGCCCTGCCAAAACTCTGGAATCCATGTATTAGGGTTTAGGATTAGGATTTAGGGTAGGGTTCAAGCAAACTTAAACCGCCGAGGTATCCACTCCCTGCGACTCTGGTGGCTATCTTCGCGCTTCAATTCATCGGGCAGCTCGGCGAGCAAGGGCATTGCCGCAAGCAGCCCGAACCGTCCTCTTTCCTTCAAATAAGGGTGTATTGTCCCGGTTCCGATAGTCGTCATTTCGAGTCTACTAACGGGTAGATGGAGGGTCCAGCAAGTCCGTTTTTTGTTTTTGGAGCGCTTCCAGTCGGAGTATTCGAACAAGGAGGACTACCTCAGGTTAACAGGGGGGGTCCTTCAATGTTCTTAAACTCCCGTGTATGCCCTGGACAGACCAAGGTGCACAAAACCTCGCATGCTCAGGTAGTGAGAACCGCAAGTCTACTGGGCTCGTTCACCCCAAGTCGTGCCCATTTCTCAGAGGCTCGCATTAATGCGTCGTTTGTTCGGGGCCCGATGATGACAGACAGGGGTCATGCGGTGATCCTGTAGACCTGCTATCCGGAAGCCTATCGGCCCAACATGCAGCCGAGCAGAAATGAAGATCCTGCGTCAGCCGCTCTGCATCAAGCACATAAAACTTATGAATGACATCCTCGAGGCAAACTGGAGTTGTCCATCCCGGCCTCTCACTAGTCTTCAGGCAAAGAAGCCGCACAGGCAATAATCCAAGCCCTTTTCCCAGCCTCCCCCAGAATTAAAAAGCCGTCGCCAAACCGCTTCTGGACACAGCAAACCCGTGCTTGGGCCACAAGTAAGGGTCAAAGACGGTTGCGATTTGGCAGCTTGATCGATAAGCCTTTCTTGAAGCCTGACAAAGCACACCAGTCACGCCTCGAACCAAATCTACGTGAAGTTCCAGGGGGTGCAATAGAAAACTAAGGCAGCGGTATACAAAAGTCATCCATTCGCGCCTCAACGGCGGCGTTCCATCGGAGGAGTCATTGCTCCCCGTCTGTGAACAACATAGAGCCTTTCAGGGTGTAGGTATCGGAGGGATTAGGTCTACATTGGGGTTTAGTGTTTGGGGTTTAGGGTCTTCGGTTTGGGGTTTAGGTATCGGGGGCATGAGACGTTTAGGACGAGAGAAAGAGACCATGGACTCTTGCAGGACTTGAACAGAAATTTCCCATGAAGTGTGTGCATGCATGGGTTCAGGGTTTAGACTTCAGCGTTCGGGGCCCAGGGTCCAGTAGACCCGTTCAGCTCGGCCCGACGTCTACTTGGAGGTTCATTGAAGAAGTCACGCCCCTTTTCCCTCAAACAAGAAAATCAAAGCCCCGAACACGCACACAGTTAAGAAAATAGGGTCCGAACGTCAGAGGGCACTCATTTTCTTAGTTAGGAGGGGCAGTGAGAATGCATATATCTGGAAAATCCAGAGCACTGGTTTTCTTAGCCAGTGTTTTCTTAAACAGAGCCAGCACTGTAGCTATAAGGTTCCTTCTTAGGGATCTATCAGAGCTACCCTGAATTTGAGGGTTCGAACAAGGGATCTATGATGGCTCTACTTGGAGGTTCATGGATAGTTATCATTAGTGGCGTGTAAGTCCCCTAGTATACGTTATAACGATAGTGCCTGCTTACAACCCTACTTCTAACTACCCATGAACCCTAGCTTCGATCATCGGAATGCGCAAGGCTTCCCTAGCAAGAAATGGGGTAAGCCTAAGGATCCGTGCGTTGATATAAGTGTATATACTGTGGCCTTAGAGTACTCCCTGTATCGGTACTTTGGGGCCAACGTATATACCAGACGGGCAATATTGAAACTTTAACACTTAGAACTGGGCTTTGAGGTAGATTTTGGGGTCGAAAGCCGCAATGATCTTCGAAGTTGTTGAGTAAACACCCAAATCCTGGAAGCAAAGCCCCAGAGCTGAAGCCCTTCAAACAATTTGTTTGTCGTCGTCATTTTTCTCACATTCGTCTACTACTGTTGATGATACGTATCCTGCATTACCTTCAGGACCCTAGACTATGGGAACTATGGTAGACTCCCTTATTATGGGTAATGCAGGTTCATTTCATCAACCCTATGATTGTGTGTTAACAGTAGCAGTCATCAGAATCATCACCATCTTATCTTATCATATATTATATTATATTGTATTATACTATATTATATCCCTCATCAGGCCCGGAAAACCAATACCATGCAACTACACTCTTTAGAAAATAGTACCTGAGTAGGTATAGCTTCAACGTTGTGGGGCTTCATAATCCCGTCATACTTGGGAAGGATAACCTTGCTTGAGCTAGGGTACTCAGCGCCTGAGAAAACGGTGGTTCCGAAGCTAACTAGTGAGCAAGTCTTGCGCGCAGGACCCCTAAGCCTTGCCTTATGTCATGGGAGTTCTGGAAGAGATATCACCCATAGGCTCCAAAGTAGTTCCTTTTTGGGATACCTTATAGGATCCCAAATATGAACCTCCAAAAGGAACTACTATGGAGCATATGGGCATACCATCAGAGTAGCGGCTGTTTTGCGGTTCGAACTTGCAGTTTTTGTGCCCAGGCTTAACCGTGTCCGGGAGTGATATCTGCAGCCCAGTCTTCACCCCTCTTCGGTGTCCGATCTACTGTACAGTTTGGCGCAGTCTGCTGGTTTGGGATGAGAGTCTAGGGTCTGTAGGGGTTTAGAGCCTCGTGGTTTCTGGCTGGAAGTTGCGAGCTTGGGGTTTGCGTGTTTTGCATTCTGCATGCTCCGCGGCGATCCGTTTCATGGTGCTCAAAGCAAGCTGCCGGTTTCAACCACGCAGAAGCACTTGTGGAATGTGCAAAAAGCATATGCGCCTGTGTGACGGGGCTATGTTCTTCTCGGGCTTCATCTGCTAGCGATCTTTATAAGCGCCCTAAGAGGAGCCCGAATTTGAGAACTAGTCACATACCAACAGCCCAAGAAGGTATCTCTGGGGTCTGCAAAGCCTAATTTAGAGAACTATGATTTGGTGTTTTTTCTAATATGGCATTTGGAGTAGTACTGCCGCGCAGTATTTAACTATGGGAACTCAGCACACATGCAGCAGCCAGAACATGTCTGAAGCTTTCAGTGCCAGCAAGCGTATCTGGACCTGCTGAAATCCCAACAGTCAAACTCCGAGGCCCCAAAGCCCCCCCAGATCTCATGGTCTTCGTGAAACAAGGAATGCTCCCTTCGATTCCTGTGGCCTCTGCACCCTTGAGCCAAAACCTATGTAAAGAGGCCTAAATAATAAAAGCGTCACTATTCATTGGTGAGGGTTCTCTGTATAACCACTGTCTTATCTACCCCAAAACCCTATTCCAAGTGGTAAGGGCCCCTTCTTTGGTTTACTACATCTTACAAGCACCTGAAGCCGAAATCTCTCGATCCCCTGCTGAGTCTTAAACCCCCTAAATCAAAGCCTTCGGTCGTTTTCGCAGAGGGGTCAGAAACTTAGTGAGAGTTTCTCCTCACACCATGCCCGTTAAAAAAAAATAGATCCAAGAACCCTAAACCCTAAACTTCTAAAGCCCTAAACCCCATACTTAAAGCCCCTAGATTAGATCCAGAACCCTAAACCTCTAAAGCCCTAAACCCCATACTTAAAGCCCCTAGATTAGATCCAGAACCCTAAACCTCTAAAGCCCTAAACCCTATACTTAAGGCCCCTAGATTAGATCCAGAAGCCTCGACAGCCGTGACTCGAAGCATCTTGGCAGAGGCCTCCGCGACCGACTTCGAGGCATGAGAAAAGTATAGGTGTTTAGGGTTTAGGGTTTAGGGTGTAGGGTTTAGGGTTTAGGGTTTAGGGTGTAGGTGCTGTTCTTATAAGGGTTCCATCGCGGGGTTTAAGTGTAGGGCTGGTTCATGTTTAGGGTTATTTAGGGTTTAGAGTTTATAAGGGTTCCATCGCGGGGGTTTCTAGTTTAGGGTTATTTTTACGGTTTAGGATGATTTAGGGGTTATAGGGTTTATAAGGGTTCCATCGGGGGGTTTAGGGTTTAGGCTTGGGCTTTTCAGCATTTCATTCCTCGAACTCTTCGGGTTTTTCGGGTACGGGGTACTTACTTCGGCCTTGCAGCTACAGGGCTTGAGGCCTTTTGGTGAGGGATTTCGGGTTTCGGGTTTAAGGTTCAGGGGTTTAGGGTTTAGGGGGGAGTCGGGCATGTGGCTTTAAGGCCGATAAGCCTTTTCTTGGACTTGATGGAATTTATAACTCTCAGTCTGCCAAACTCCTCCATGCCTTGAGCCCTAGATGCCTTTTTTTCCGAAGCTAGGGCAGCTAGGGATCACTTATAAGAGATCCTTATACTACTGTTGATGATATAAATCCTGCATTACCTTACGGACCCTAAACTATGGGAATTTTGGTATATTCCTTATTATGGGCATTGCAGGATTTATATCATCAGCCGTATGCACCCCTCTGGTTTCCCTTGTTGTCCGAAAATACCCAATCACATCCCATCCCTATGTTCTGTTACAAACCGTAAGAGCCTTTACTTTCTCAACCCGACAACTTAGACCTTAAGATGTCCAAAGCTTTCCTGATGCCTTCCACCCAATTGGGCGTTCGACCTTGCAACATGACTTTAAGCACAAACCTTAAAACATACTATATGCACTGCAGACCGTCGACGTTCAATTTTACACACTATGTAAAACCTAAGCTTTCTGCACACCTTACTTTGGACAATACAATGCAGGTAGAGTCCCCTACAGAACCCTTGATGGAACCCTTGCATGAAACCGTTTATGGAATTATAGAACCCTTGTTTAGGATTTTAGGGTGCCCTACAACCCTAAACCTAAAACCCTAAAAAACCCTAAACCCTAAAACCCTAAACCCTAAGCCCCTAAAGCCCTAAAGCCACTTTTTTTCAACTTTTTTTTGTTGGGAGCCTTTGGAGGAGCCGGGTGCCTGGGCGACGGGCCTCCGCCGGCTACGGAGTGGCTCCATCATGAGAGAAGAGAAAAGAGAGCTCCCCTCATAAGGGGGCTTAGGGTTTTAAGAAGGCTATAGGGCTTTAGGGTTTTAGTGTTTAGGGTCTTCATACTGCTGATGAAAAAAAAGAAATAGCATTACCTTAAGGACCCTAAACTATGGGAATTTTGGTCTATTCCTTCTTATGGGTTTATCATGAGAGGAGAGAAAAGAGCTCTCTTCATAAGGGTGTAGGGTTTAGGGTGTAGGGTGTTTAGGGTTTAGGGTGTTCAGGGTTTTAGGGTTTAGGGTTTTAGGGTTTTAGGGTTTAGGGTCTAGAGTTTAGGGTTCAGGGTTTAGGGTTTAGGGAAGGGCTGGAATGGGGGGGGGTCAGGAAAAGGTCGGACAACGCTGCATGAAAGGATTATTTAAGTGCTTTCGGATTCTAGAGGGTGGCTTTTAGAGAGGCGTCCATAATGTTTTTCTGGACTTGTTCTACGTAAAAGAGGTTCGCAAAGGGTTTATAAGGGGCATTTCGAGGGGTCAGGGCTCTACAAGAGTCTTCGTGTTGCGGAAAGTCAGGCAGCCGAGAGAGGCAGCCCACAAGCCAGGGCATCTGGGTAGTTTAGGGTTTAGGGTTTATGATTCTAAGAATGCTTGTGTGCTGCTTCTGGAACCCCTATGACCATTCCTAGCCCCTGAAGCCCTAAACTTAAAAGCCACATGGGTAGTTCTCTAAACTAAGATCCCTGTTTAGGTCCAGAATATAGTACGGCACCCTTTCAAAACAAAGAGCCCAAAAGGGACCCTGATTTAGAGA
>CAJNJA010049786.1:5498-24507 GCA_905231915.1 Symbiodinium necroappetens
TAGGGTTTATGGGTTTAGGGATTTATAGGTTTAGGGTGTGGGGGTTTATGGGTTTAGGGTTTATGGGTTTAGGGTTTAATTAGGGGTTTAGGGGTTTAGGGTTTGCCCGGGCAAAATAGTTTGGTGCAGCGATGCGCCGTGGCGAGTCGTTGAGGCTTGGATGCTTTCTTGGCTCTTGCGGCTCGGCTTCCTCGAACAGCAGCTGCCGGAGGCACACCTCGTATGAGTCTGTGCTTGGACTTGGGTTCCCACTGCTAGGGAGTTTAATATAGTTTAATTTCGTTTAATCGTGCAATATAGTTTAGTATAGTTTAATATAGTTTAATGTACAGTGCCGCCACGAGTCTGCAGGGCTCCGGCCGCAGCATGCTGCCACGGCAGCTGAGCTGCTTCAGCAGGCATTTGCCCAGTCCCTCCTGGTTGGATGCGGGGATTGCTCACAACTAGGATCCTATCTGGGGCCCTTAGCGTTATGGCTGGTGGAAACGACTCCAACACTGGCAAGGAAGTATCTCTGCAGGCAGAGAAGCTGGTCGCTGCACATCCTCAGCGCTCTGCAGAGATCGCCATGGCCTGAAGCTTAGACAGTTGTTTTGTGATGATATAGTCTCTCACATGGCCGTCTCTATTTATTTGTGGCGCTGGCAAATGTGCCAGAGGCAGACGAAGAGAGAGCTCGAGTGCAAGAAGCTTAGTGGGCCGAACGGGCCTAGCAGGACTAGGCCTTCGCATCTTGCGAGGGGGAGTTGGGGCGCGGGGGGAAGACGAGAGCAAGAGAGAGCTTCACAGACTCGGTTGTTTCACGCCGTCGGCGAAGCTTGGCCCTGCATGCTGTCTTGAAGGAACATGAAAGAGGGGAGCCGGGGCGCACTCGTTCTGGCATGCTGCCTCTGTCGGTCGCCTTCACTCGTTCTGTGTACGAAAGACCTCCCATACCGGCCCAGGTAGCGGGACGAATCAGTCCTATAGCTGCGCAGCCTGGGCTGACGGAGTCGTTTGCCCACACCTTACCTTGCCACATGCTTGCAACGTAGGGCCCTGGAAGTCGGATCTTGAGGCAAAGCCGATGTCCTGTGAGTTCATGGGCATGCTGCAATCTGCGTGTCCAATTTGTGCCTCTTTCGGAGATGAAAAGACAAATACGAGTAGACAAAAGAAGCAAAAGGACTGGAAGATGTCGGAAGTTGCAAGCCCTGGGCATTCAAATCCTGCAAAGAGAAAGATAGTTGGCTTTGAACAAGCAGGTGGATCAAATAAGATCATGGCACAGTCTCGTGAAGCGCTTCAACCGACATGTCGCAGCTCGGGTAGCCGCGGTACGCCCATGGTATGCCTTTGGGGTACAAGCGCGAGATCTCGTTTCCCCGACCAGCCAGTTGGCTGCATTGCTGATGGACAGTTTGGGCTTCCATACTTTCGGTTCTGAACCTAAGAGACTTAGAGAGAGGCTCATGGACGTGGCACTACCGTTCCTCGCGGCCACACGACACCATCAGGCTCAAGAAAGCACCGCACGGAGGCTGAACGTCTGATCCCGACTCCAAAAATTCCAGGAGCTGGGGGTCTGATTGCTGCGGCGGGCGTGGCCCTGGATAGCGATCGCCGTCACTGGCAGCCTGTTTCCCGTCCCCGGACTCAGCTGGTCAGATGGTGAGACCCGCTGTCATTGTTGAAGAGACGGAGGCCCCGGAGATGGCAAGGTGGTCAGGCTTTCTGCAACAGCCAGGACTGCGAGTGCTTTGAAAGGGTGCAAAATCGCATTGGTTCCTGTCCTGGTAAATACTTGAGCTACTTGACATGAAGCCTTGAAGATCAGAGAGTGCAGCCGGCAAGCATGCCAACGGATGCCCGACCTGTTGAACCCATTCAATGTTTCTAGAAGGACGCCTCGCCGGTGGGTAAAGAATGAGCCTGACAAAGATGCACCTTCCTTGCACAAGCTCATGCCCTGGGAATCTCGGCGGCAAGGTGTTGCAAGGCTGGGGGCTTCGGGGATCTG
This sequence comes from Symbiodinium necroappetens, assembly GCA_905231915.1. Taxonomy (NCBI): domain Eukaryota; class Dinophyceae; order Suessiales; family Symbiodiniaceae; genus Symbiodinium; species Symbiodinium necroappetens. Next base: position 7,498 of record CAJNJA010049786.1, read on the forward strand.
TCTGGCATGGGACAGTTGCTTGATGTCGCGCTGCCTAGGCTGGCAGGGAGAGGCGCAAGCATCTTGCACGCACGGGAATCCGGTGTTCTGTCTGATCCGAACATGGCGATAATGCTGAGGTCTGCGACGGCCGCTCAGCCAGAGATGCACGAGGCAATGGTTGGCAGGATGCGATTCTTGTCGATGCATGTAGGGTGCCGTGCAGCTGCAGGAGGCAGCAGCGAATCCAAACGAGCCCGCTCGAAGAGTCTCGACTCAGGCAAAGGTCGCTTCGCAAAGACCTTTGTCATGCTTGTGGTGCTGGGCAAGTATCAGGCTGAACAGCAGCAGGGTCAAGAGTCCATCACTGGCATCGAAGGCTCTTTCTGCTGTTTGAGCTCGTTGATGATCGTCCCAGTGTAGTTTCTGGCCTGAGGATTCCAGCCACACCTTCAACAGAAGCGGCGCAGTGTGACGGAAGTGATGGCAGGACAGTCTGTCTACCGCTTTCGTTCGGAACTACTAGACAGTGCCAGTTGGCTTTCAGGATTGCGATCCGACCTTCTGAGTTTCTTTGATGCAATCGGCTGCCGGCATCTTCGTGCCGAGCTGTGCTAAAGCAGTCTGGGCATGCTGCTTCAAGGTCATTCAATCAAGCCGAACTATCGGTACCGGGCTGGCATGCCAGGCATGGTCTGCGTTCGTAGTTTGGCTGTGAATTCTCAATAATTATCCTTGTTGACTGCCCAGATGCTTCTTGCTGTCTGCAGGCGTGTGGGACACGATACAGGAGAATGCCAGTGCCAAGGTCCAGGTGTTGTTTTCGGCTGCTTTTGATCCGCACGCAAGAGTTCTGCTCTTCGAGGTGGCGAAGATGAGGCGTGCCTTGATGGAGGCAGCTGAGAGACGAGAGGTGCTCGTCTCAGCCGCAAAGTCAGCCATGAAAGCAGTACGATGCGATATGATAGGCAGGTTCTGTAGGGTGGCCGGATCTCCTGTTACCTTGAGAAGTCCTGCGAGAAGGCAAAAGTCATCACTGCAGCTCGTGAATTGTGCAAAGAGGCCAAGCAAGCCGAGCATTCCGCATCGCTCCGGGACTCTTCCATTGGTTCGCACCTCAGAGCGGTAGAAAAACGGTACCACGCAATCTTCTACGCGTGCTGAACATGAGTTCCTGCTCAGGTGATCACGGAAAGTCGAACTCAGAAGCAGCCGCGGATGAGTTCTCCATCTCGCCGCTACTCACAGTTGCCGGGCTCCTGTTGCGCTCTCCGCAGGGCGAATGTTTGAACCCCGGGTGTTCATTTTCGTTGGAGCGAAGGTGGTGCTCTTCTTCCATGCTCCTTGCAATCCGCTGAACATGGATGATATTTTGATCCTCAGGCTCCCTGTCTTAGCATTTGGCAGCACTCACGAGAGCAGCTTCCCGTCTCCAGGAGAGCGCGTCAGGCTATCGAAGCGTACCATCAGGCCACTCCTTTGCAAGACGGCTGAAGTAAAAGGGCGTGACATGACACTGGAAGGTTGCTGTTGCCGGTGCATTGGTCATCCCTTTCAGCACGGTCGCCCTGCAGTGTGCCGGCTGCAGCCAGTTGCGATTACTTGCCAACAAATTGTGCTGAAGCCAAATAGTTGAATCGGTCCTGACTGAACCAGCCTTGTGGTTTATCGGTGCTAAGTTTGGATTAGATTGGCATTATGGTGCTCTTTGAGTTTCTGATGTTCATGTTCTTGGTTTGGATCTCCAGCTATGGAATTCTGCCAGGGGTCACAGATGCAGCAGATGAATTTCTCATGGACCTGGAACCTGTGCACTGCTGTATTGTTCCCCAAGCAGACATACGTGGGCATGGTGTGCTTAATGAGCAGTTCACCATGTCGCGCCCCTTTCGGCTGTCCTGTCTTGTTCTTTTCGAGGAAACGGTTCGCTGGCGAGAAGGGAGCAGTTCTTCTCCCCTTTGACTTTCGTATGGACAGGGTGCTCTTTTTTTTCGAAGTTCTGTGGGCCATGTGTTTTTGTCGCAATTTTTTGCATAGCAGGAGATGGCCCAAAGCGTGATCGACACCGCAGAGCAGCCCGCGCCCCAACTTTCGCAAGGCATTGTCCCGGCAAGCCATCTCCCGTGTCTCCTTCTGCATTGATTGACGCTTGTTGAGCCTTGTTGCATCTGATGTCGGGCACTGCGATTACCTATGCATCTGACCGTCCTTGCTGTAAGTATCTGTAGGTGGCCCTGTTGACTGTCCGTCCTGCTAAGTCAACGAAGGCGTGTTTTGGTCTCTGTCTGTAGCTTGTGTGAGAAAGCTGGTTGTTGTTTTCGCATAGCTTTGCCAACCATGCCCACGACGGTCAATTCAACGTGTCCTCTTGCATGCAACACCATGCCAAAGAAAAAGCAATTGGGCAGAAAGACGTGTTTTTGGCGCTTTGCAGCTCAGGAGTTCGTGGATTCTGACCGACAACTGTGAGGTGCTCCCGACTCCACCTTTATGCCTGCACACGTTTCGCAACCGCTGTGTTTCCGATGCCCTGTTTGGCAGGAAGGGTGCTTGGCATCTGCACCGGGCTCACTCCTTCACTATTTCGCCGAATATACGAGGCCAGAACGAACGGAAACCCCCAAGTCCAAATGGTGCTTGCAAGCAGAAGGCAATGTGTAGGAATGTGCTATTTGCAGGAGTCGCTTATATGATGCCGGCTACGAGACGAAGGTGCTCGAGGTGAGCGTGCAGTCTACCGGGACGCTAATCGAAGGGCTCCAGAGGCGACAGTTCTAGCCAGTCTAGCCCATAGCAGCCAGCAGCTTCGACTACACATGGAAGAGTCCAGAGAGTCTGGACATGCGCAGCTCGTGTTGCATGCGCACGCGGCAAAGCATGGATGTGATCGAGTTAGATCATGCGGTTGAGAGACAAGTCCGCGCGAATGCGCTGCTTGCAGGTAAGGTACGAGGACGTCGGGGCCAACGCAGTGTCAGCAGACTTCTGGGCAGCCCAGCACCTGATGACATAGACGTTTGAACTAATAAAGCAACATGATCTGTACCAAGATAATAAGCATTGACTGACGTGTTGAGTCGCAGGACTGCTTGTGGAGTGACGGGGACGTCTCAAAGACCGAGCACCGCGTGGTGGAGGCGACTCTTCGGGAGGCTGTTTAACCGCACTTCCGCAAAGTCCTAAGCCGCAACAGGATCCTTATGGTCTGGTTGCGATCTCAGCCACATGAGCCCTGTTGCATCGAAGCCGGACGGCGATTGCCTGTCCAGAGTTACAGTATCGCAAGATACTGCAAGCACGCAGGGAGCATCTGATCACGTTTCTTCCTACTGTCTGCGGAGCTGAACTCTCTAAGAGTAAGGTCCCCGAGGTGCCAAAGACGGCAACGGTCCGCGGGATCTTTCGTGTGCTGGTCGAGTGCCCCAAGCAGGTCGGCGGAGTTCTGGGATTTTAGGGTTAAGGGTTCAGGGTTTAGGGTTCAGGGTTTATGGTTTAGGGTTCAGGGTTCAGGGAGTTTGGGGTTTGTGGGACACAGGTCCGGTTGACCTTTTCTCGTGCTTGTATATGGTTCAAGGTCGTAGCAGATGCTGCGCCTGGGATCTCCAGAAAACAGAAAAAGATTGAGATGGAATCTTCGGGTTCACTCGCGGACTCGTTGTAGACTTTGCTTGAACAGATCTCGCGCTGTTCCTTCCACTTCTGTTCTGTCCTGTGTAGCACTCCTTCTGGTGTAGCAAACATGTGCTAATTGAAATACTTCGGGTGATCGGCGATGCCGGAGCATACGTTCGACGGCTGGAGGACCGCCGACATCGACTGAAACGTTCGGCCGAAGCAAACTTGGATACGTCGCCGATGCAGTACACATCCATCTCGCCCCTCTCACTGGCGGAACGCTGGTATACAGAGCTCTTCGCAACGGAAGGCGTATCTCATCCAAGGCAACCCACGGAAACCATTCGAACAGGCTTCGATGTGCCATTTTGCGAGCTCCTGCGTATCCGCTCCGCAGGTGCACTGCCGCGAGCTCTTGCGAAGATCCATCTGGTTGCTTTGCCGCGGGGAGGATGTTCTGCACAGCAACTCTTGGCCGTCCCTAGATTCGACCCTGCCTCTAGTCTCCATTGTAGTTCCTTTTTTGGGTTAACCAATTTAATTCTAAAATTATTAAGGATCCTAAAAGGTAACCCCAAAAAGGAACTACAATGGAGACTATAGGTAACCTAAAGGACCTTGACCCTAAACCGTCGCTTGCGCCGCAGGAGACCTCGGCATGCTGCGATGTCCTGCGCCGCCTGCTCGGTGCATCCGCGGCAGAGCTCCTCCAGCGTTGGGCCTCACGCCACCAGGACGTGACTTCTGACCGTGAGGGCTCGAAGATAACGGAGACTGGTTCTAAACCCCCGCCTCTTGACCGTAGACGAACAGCGCACTTTGATATGTAGATGCAGGTTTTGGACCTGCTCCAAAACCAGCACGGCGCAAGGGCGAGCGCAAGGGCGATAAGTAGTGTAAGAAGGTTTATCAAGGCTTCAAGGTGGGAGGGAATGTGTGTGAAACCGCGTGCTCGCAAGAGCGCGCAAGGGCGAAGCACAAAGCGATTTTCGAGTTACGGGCTGCAACCCATAATAAAGAACAACCCCCTTAAACGGACAAAGGTAAGTCTAAGTGTTTTCGTGTGAAGACAATGACGAGGGTGATACTGATGACTATTCTACGAATGCTGCTGCTGTTGATGATGAGTTCTTCTTCGATGATGTGACAACGACAAAATAATGGCGAGCAGACACAGATGCGCAGATGATGGTGATTGGTATAGATATGGATGGCTGCGTGCATGGATGATGGTGAGTTCTGAAGAAGAAGAAGCTGATTGTAAGTCTGAATAATCAAAGGGGATGCTCCATGTCTGCACACCGGAGCAAAGCATTTGCTGCAGGAGGGCGCTCGCTCCAAATTCAGGACCCAGCTCTGCGGGGTGTCGGGTTTAAGCGGTTTTTTTTCTAGGACTCTGGGATAGGAGGGGGGAAGGGCATTTCAGGCATCCAGAACTAAGTTGACATGTACAGTGTTTGCGCTCGTTCCGATGTCTGTCTTCTATCTGATTCTATCTGCTGCTGTCTGCTTATCAATCTCTGCGTCTCTGCTGAGCGTCGATGCACAGCGACTCTGTACAGTTGCTCATGTATGTGCATGCCCACGCGTTACATCAAGTCTCCGCGTGCCAGAACAGGGTCGTCGCAGTGTAGTTGTTAGCAGTCTGCTGTGAAGGAGCTGACAGTCGGAGTTGATCTTGCCGGGCTTTCTTCCGAGATCTGCAAGCTTCGGACGAAGCGTAAGCGAACCTGTCATTCACGATGCAGCAATCAGATGTCAGGACAAGCTAGATTTTCACGAGAGGCGTCAGCAAACATGCATAGTCTTAAATTTTAGTCTGCCCCAGATTCTGTGCACCATGGACAGCTCATCTGTATTGCATCGAAACAGCACAAACATCAGCATTGGCATCGGTGTGCACCTTCAGGGCTTTTTCCAGCTCCAAAGCCTGAGCTCTGGAAAGAAGATGGGTGTGTGTGTGTCGATGTGATAGACATCTGTAGGAGACGTTGCCTCTGATTATCAGAGTGCCCTCGCTAATGAGTGCCTCGTGGCAGCATCTGCGAAAATGCGATGCTGCCATGCTGGATCGAGCATCCGCTCCAAGGCGATACTCGCTGGAAAGAAGAGTTGCGTCGTTACAGCTATTTTCGAGCTCTAAAGTTATTGAGAGTCTGCTGTTTTGGATGCATGGAGACCATCTTGGCCGGTAGTTTTTGCACCGGCGAGGCTCGGAGATATGGCGAGGTGGTCTCGGAACGCCTGCCTTCTTCCGATGCATGGACAAAGGCTCGAGAATCAGCAGCGTAAGCCATCTCAAAGGCAATCCTACACCCAATAGTATCCCTATAGACTCTGGCACCAGGCCCAAATCTTCTCATACTCCCAGATCTCTCAGATGTTTCTGCGAGGAAGCCGCGGTCCTGTCTTTGCAGGTGCATGCACGTGAGGCTCTGGCTGCGTATATCGCTATGGAGGCGAAAGGATGGATGTTGAGCGGGGAAAGCTTTCTTCGGCGTGTTGTGGCTGTGTTGCCTGCCTGACAGGGTCTCGGGAAAGCAGCCGGAGTGTGGAGCCCAGCAACTGACGAGATTCCAACTCCAACATGTGCCACCGACTCGGTGGCTTCAGGTCGCAACGCTCTCCGTGGCCTCCCGCGCCGCAGAAGGCTGGGTTTGGGCTCTTTCGAGCGCTCTCTCTCTCACCCTACGTTTCTCTACGCACTCCAAGGATCCCAACTTCTGGAAGCACCGGACCTGGCCGCCGCGCCCGGGCCCCGGAGGAGCTCAGCTCGAGCCTTCGAACGCCCTGAGATGGTCTGAGGCTGGCGCGCCTGGCGGCTGCCAGGAGTGCGCCCAGTGGCCGGGCGGAAGGAGAGCAGTCTCCTGTTGCAGCTTTTTTTTGCAATAAGTCATGGGAGGACGCTTTGCAGCCCCTGTGCCTCTCAACCCAATCCTGAAGCCTTAATTGATCTTAACTCCAACTTTGAACCCCCGACCCTGAACCACGCCCTCGTCAAGGAGCTATTGGTAGCCAAGCATCGCACTCAGCTCATGAGGCCGGGCTCCGCATGCTTCTGGACAGCTGAAGTTGAAGTGCAGCCTTTTAAGTTCCGATGGGAGGCCGCTGCTGCCGATGTTGCCATGGCGCTGCAAAAAGCAATGGCGGAACGTGCGCGATCCTAAGTCTCACTGCTTGGCAGGGCAAAGAAAGGCATGAGTTTGTCAAACTGGTGTGCAAACGCGGGCAAGACAGACCCGTGCTGCTCCGAGTACAGGTAGAAACACTGAAAGAGCTGAGTTCGCAGGACCGCAGCCGAAAGCACGACTTAATGATGTACATGATACGGTGATACGGCATCAATATATGTATGTTTACATATATGTACATACATACATTATATGTATGTATGTATGTATGTATGTATGTATGTATGTATGTATGTATGTATATATACATATACATATATATATATATAATTCTTTACATGCATGTGCATATATATATACACATAATTACGCCTTGTGCACTTAAGTTAATACTACCCTGTTACTACGAATGCGTCCATGTGGAGAGCAGTGTTGGGTTTGGTGTACTGAGATTAGCAAGGCGCTCATACAAAGAGCATGTCGGTAGCACACCCGACGATCCAGCTTGCCTTCGTCGCTCTTGCTCGCAGCAAGCACGACAGAGCCAACGTCTTCAGTCCACCTACACGAAGCTTTCGTCGGCCGCTGCTCAAGTACTGTTATGGCTACAGCATATCACGAAAGTATGTCATGTGGCTACACATTCTTATATACGGCCTTATAGTAGAGTCTGCCGTCATAGCGTGTGCAGATAATACAAGATAATATACTATAATATAATATAATACTATACTATAATATACTATACTATAATATGCTATAATATAATGTAATATCATACAGTCTTCAGCACTGGCTCTTGGAAGCGCCGGCCGTGAGCTGGTGGCAGGACTTTTGCAACGCCTTGGTCGGCCTCGCTCGGTCGTCCGGCACTCGGGTCATCGTGGGGCCGGAGGGTCTCGTAGACCATTGAATTACAACAGGGCTTTTGGGATACATAATAGTATAACTAAATATTAATTGAGGGACTCAAAGGATCATGACGACGCTGTTCAGTGGGACGAGGCCACTTGTTCTCCCGGACGCTGCTGCAGCACCAACCTCAGGCATGCGTGTCCCCATGCATCGACAGCCATCTTTGCTTTCCTGAAATAGTCTTCCGAGATTGCCACGAGGCCGTTGCTGGCACGGCACGGGGTCGCGCTGCCGAGCTCTCGCCGCGATCCCTATGGGACCGAAGCCATCGTCAAAGTGTAGACGAGGGCATCCAGCACTGATGAACTGACTCTGTCCGCAGTGTGAGACTCTGCTTTGATCTGCTTTGACCAGTTGTCTCTGCAGCGCTTTCGGGCAACAGCCGGCAGTTTGAAAGACAGCTGCTTGCGGTGGCAGGACTTTGCAAGGGCGCTTGCCGAACTTTCAGCCGTGCTCCAAGGACCTCAGAAACAGCAGGCTCCAAGCCTTCATGGCCAGGTGTTCTCAGTTTTGAGTTCAACAAGCAAGTGTGCTGGTGATGGCGCAATTTCGGAATGGAGGGATGCTGTACAATCACTCATGTTACAGCTTACCTGTAGCCCGAGAGGCTTTTGCATGTCGTGACTGATAAATCTACAAGCGCTTCGATGTGGAGGACTCGTAGAGAACCCTTCTGTCAGGCTTTCAGGTTTGCCTGCCTTGCACATCACTGTTATGGGTCTTAGCTTCGCTGCCCATTGCTCCTCCAGGGCTTGGGGCTTACCAGCCATTCCTCATGTTTTGGATTCGATGGTGCTTAGCTAATGACTTAGGATTCATTTAGCTAATGACTTAGGATTCATGGCGAACTTTTGCCTGGTGTTCTCCATGTATGTTCCCGTCTGCTGGGCACGAGAATGCAGGTTTAGAGCGGTGCGCTAACGTGGTCTGCCAATGGTGAGTGCCAGTATTTTCGGACTCCGCCTCGCCTGTCAACGGACCCTCTTTTCTACCGCTCTGGCAGGTGTCGAGCTGTTTGGAGGCCACGTGGCCTGTGCTCGCCTCCTCGACCGAGCAGACGCTGCGACACGAGTTGCAGGAACCTGCGCGAAAGCGTGCTCCTCCCAATTTCAGGCTGCTTCTGTGCCAGTTCGCATGCTCCAGGACGACCTTGGGCTTTGCCTCGCCGGTCTGGCGCGATTGGCAGCCGCGCTCCCGCGGGCCCGGCCAGTTGAAACTGGGGCAAAACTTTGCGGATCCTTGTCTTGAACCGAGTCCACGGGTTTCATGCGAAGACCAGGCCGCAGTCGGAGGAAGCCTCGAGCTTCGTTTCGCATGTGCTTCGCGGTGCCCCCAGTGATCTTGCAGCTGTGAGCCCCTGCGGGCATGTGGGAGCTGAGGCCCAAATGCCCAAGGTCTGCTCAACCACTGCCAGGACGAGGAGCTCAGATGGCAGCACGCCCGGCTTGCTAACTTCTTTCAGACAGGCATAATATAATATAGTATTATATTATATTATATACCATAATATATTATAATATTATTTAAAATATTCAAAGATTATATAATATAAAATAATATAGTATATCATGCAGCATCCAAGCTCTTTGCATAGTATGGTCGAGGCTGGAGATGGCTGGACCCCTGCTTCGCCTGGAGGGGCAGGAGGCCCTTATCCCAAAAAATGTGAGCTTAACGGATCGGTTAGGGTTTAGGATTTAGGGTTTAGGGTTTCGGGTTCAGGGATCGTTTGGTGGTTCAGTGATCTCATGAACTGGGAAGAGCAGGGCGGCTCAAGCTAGCATGGTTCTGCAGGACGCTGCATTGTTTGCCAGAGGCCTGGATCAGCCTGCTCAGACAACTGGCGCCGCTTGTAAGCAATGGATGGGAAAGACTCCGAGACAGGCAGACAAAATCTAAATCAAGTGAGCGTTGAGATTAACGGCAGCTTCGAGGGAAAAACTCATGGGTGCACAGGCACACAGTGCGAGCCGATGCAAGCAGTGCTTTCGCCCGAAAGGCTGCAGTCACTGCCGGGGCTGCCGCGCGGCGAGGAGAGGTTCTAAAAATTTAGGAGGTAGAGAGCGCTTGTTGTTGTTCTCTCTCCCGTAGGAGATGGCCTCCCGCTTTGTCTCGATCTTGCAGCTCCCTTGCTGCACCTTCGGCACACTGCCATGTTACAAGTCCCGTTATGAATCCCGGCATTCCCGGGCTAACGTAATTCAGCCTTGCAGGTGGGTGGCTTCCTGCGATGCCCAGGCCGCGTGCCCTCCTTTCTTCGACTTTGCATTTCAGGTGGGCCCTCCGCCGGTCCCACAACAAAGAAGACAGCCGCATGCCTTCATTGCTGCTTCTGCAGGAGCTCAGGCATCGAGTGCATGAACTTCCACAGGCAGACATCCGCCGCGCAGCTGAACTGTTCAGTCAGGCACCTGCACGGGAGGGACCTTTTTTTGGGACATGTCGGCCTGAGAGGCAGCCTGGTACTCTACTTGTCAGAGAGTGCGAGGTTCACCTGGAGCGACCTGACCTGCTGCCTTCTGCAGCATCCGCGTTGGCTCGGGCAGCACGGCCGCCAGAAGAGCTGCCGGAAGTCGCATTGCAGCCAGGCTTTGCAAAGCTGATGCACCGTCTTTTAGCAGAGTCTGCAGTTCCCTGATTGTTTGGTTACACTGTTACACCAGCAGCAAATGCAGAGGACTGAGAGCGACTCAGGTACCTTTCCACCCTGGCTGGGCTCTACTCGCGCGTGGCGGCTCTCTTCTAAGACAAGAGTGGATAGGGTCTGCACATCGTTTCCATGCGACACGTTTAGCATGAGGCCTTGCCCAAGAGTGAGGAAGCTTCCAGCCAAGAGGCGCCGACAAACATCGAGATCTGTTGCTGTCGTACCATTCCACAACATTCCACAGCTCTTCGAGGATGGGGGAAGTCCCGGGGGGAAGCTGTCGGGAGCCTTCTGGTGCAGCCCAAGATGACCAGGAAAGACGAACCGCCTTGATGGCTTTGGCGGAGAAGCTGTCGGGAGGGGCCGAGACGGTGCAGGACTGGTTCGGAAGACTGTGCGAGTGGCGTTAGAGCATTGAGATGTAGTCCGAATAGTTAGTACGTCTAGTATCCCCATGCAGTCGCTGTATCATTGTACTGCAAAATTCCCTAAAGGGCTCGTCTACCTATCAAATCCCCCATACTATGCTTCTGGTGACAGGATCTGCTCACTCCAAGCACAGTGGCACACGACGCTACCTTCCTGGCCCTATCAGCCTTCGCACAGGCTCCTTGCTTTGTGGGCTGCTGTTGTCCTGGTCGCTTCCTGCCCTGACTATGGAGATCCGAGCCCATTGGTCTTTGATCCCAACCGCAACTGCAGGGAGCACGAAGCTGTCCGGGTACATCAGAAGCACGTCCATATCCCGAACTGTTCTTGGCTTGCGCATGGCTCAGGCTGTATGCAGGCCTGTGGATGATGTGCCGGCGGCCAGAGAGCTGGTTCTGCAGGATCCAGCTCACTTGAGAGAGATAGAGAGGGCAACGCTGTGCTCGAGATCTATGCAATTTTTTCAGGCGAGCCTTGGCGAGGATCGGAGTAGCGGTGCTTCGGTAAAATCTGCCATCTGACTGTGTGCTACAGCCTGCTACCAGTAGCATGCATACCCAAAGAAAGGCTTGTCACTCCAGCCTCGCATCCCAACGTAGACTGCTGAGCCAGACGATGCGCAGACTGCCTCTCTTTGTCTGAAGGTATCTAGACCTCGAACGCAGAATTGAAGAGCCATGCATGTCATTGCGCTAGAAATTCCATCAGCAATCTTACATCCTCAACCCCCCAAGCGACCGCAGGCAGGCCTGCGACTCTTTGACAGCTTGTGCCGCTTGCTTATGTTGGTGCACGAAGTTGCTGGCTTTGGAGTAGCTCTGGCTTCGGGGTTCGACTCTTCAAGGCTTCTGCAGCTTGAGGGTTGCTTCCCAAAATGACTCGACCACTTAAGGCCACACATGGAGCACCGACACAGAGGAGCAACATTGCCTGAGATGAAGACTTCAGGCTGAGAATTGCTGCAGCTTCTTGCGCAAGAGGAGGCAGGAGAGCCTCGGTTCTCTCCGCAGCATGTGCACATCTTCATCACAGCCCTGCGGAGCTTCTGTGTGGGAAAGGCGGGATTTTCCGACCTTGATGGCTTTCAGACACGACAACCCTACTAAGCATGGCTGAGGGGTCTGCGTCACCTCCAGTGCTGGCCTTACTGCAGGATGTCTTGTGGACTTGAACATAGGCACTAGAGGATTCTACTGTGATCGGTTGGTGGTGAGGTATCCTGCCTTGATGTTCTGCAAGGCACGGATAATGCATGCTTGGGTTCCCAGCTTCATTCCTTCAAGTTGGATTGTTTCTTTCAGCATCAGGTGTGGTGCAGCACACGGTCGCATCCGCAGCAGACAGTGACAAGGAGGCGCGTTGCAAAGCCTGTTCAGATGGACCGTTTCGTTGCGGTGACTGCACACGAAAAGCTCGCACTTTACTTTGCGGCCGTGATGCAGGCGCGCCTTTGTCTCGCGGTTCTGCAGGAATTGGCCACTGATCCGGCCTGTGCCGGCCTTACAGCTTCAGAACATCCCAAAATCTGTGATGCATGAGAAACTGAGCGATAGCAAATCAGATCAAAAGAGCAGCTGCCTGGATTGGACGAGGTCCTGGCTCACTCAAGGCAATCCTCCCAGGATTGGAGGCGAACGAGGTGCACAGTGTGCAGGCCGGCAGCACCGTGCGAAAAGGAAGTTAAGTGGATAGCACTGCCGATGAGTGGTCCAGTGCACAGAGTGTGCAGGAGAGATAGGTCGCTTTGGGGAGGGCGTGCTGCCACTTTGCCGCCAGTTGTCAGAAGCTTGCAGCAGGTCTTGCTGTGGAAGTGTTAGTTGCTTTAGTTGAAGCCTCGTGCGGCAAGTTTGAAGAGATGTCACAGGCGGAAACGGAACACGCTGCTTCAACTTGTCTTGGTTGGCAATTGTGCCCTCCGGTAGGGCGGCGAACCAAGTGGCCCCGGTGGAACTGCGCAGCGGTGCGCTCTCTAGTCGGATGGTCGACTGCAAGAAAGACATGCTCAGCCATCTGTTGGCTGAGGCGCTTGCGGGCTGCGATGGCCGCTTCACCGGGCAGTCAAGGCGTGCATGTCACTTATGTTGCAAGGCTTGCAAACGGACGGTTTCTGTCCGACTTCAGGAGCCGGTGGCTTTGCGAGAGAAGGCAGGAGTCTGGGAGAGATGAGAAGCCTGATGGTCAGAGTGCACCATGGCTCCCGGCCAGGTCAGGAGCGTGGTTTCCTTCGGCGGATGTTTGGGCTCTAGACTTTGCTTGTCGAAAATATCTCCCACCAAGCACTTCCCAAACCCCGCCCACCTGCAAAGTGTATACATACATAGATACATGCATGCATACATACATACATACATACATACCTGTGTGTGTGTGCGCATATGACATGCATGTAAGTACGTTTGTACATATGTGCATGCGCTCCTCCATACATGCGCATGTATGTACATACCTATGTGTGTATGTAGGATGATGTATGCATGTATGCACGCATGTATGCACGCATGTATGCTCGCATGTATGCATGCATGTATTCACGCATGTATGCATGAAACTATCTATGTTTCAATGTTGTTCGGCCGCCTCGGATGCGCAAGTGTGGTTCAACCGACCCTGGTCGTCATCTACGAGATGCTTTTCACATTGTAGAACGAATCTTGCTGGACTGTATTGTTGCGGTCGAGGCTTGTCCAGTCCACAGTGCGAAACACGGAAACTGCATTTCACTGAATGAACAGTTTCCCGCGCAGTGCACATGCGGACACTCACGTGGTCTGCGCGCACACGCACACACATTCACACCCTCTCTCTTTCGGCCGGTCTCGAAGTTGCCTCAGGTGCGTCAATGCTTGTCGTGGCTTCGAACACTTCAAGATTCTGACCAAAGCCAATTTCGAGCAAGCTGCTTGAACCACCTGAACCTCAGCACGAGAAACCAAAGCTGCATCACGATCATCATCGTCATCATCATATTATGTAATCATTGCACGTCATCATCACCATCGAACAGGACATATCCCCGCGGTCCTTTCGCCTCTCATGTTCATCATTTTTGTTTTCGCCTTTGGCTTGTCATCATCACCAGCATGATCCTCATGACCACCAGACTATCACCACCAACCATCCGTTTTTCCATTTTCCGAGGCCACATGTGTGAAACGTTTGAGATGTCTTGCGCCTCAGAGCATTAGTGTGCACCAATTGCGGCTCAAGCAGTTGAGCGGAAGAGATTGATTCGGAGAGGCAAGCGTCTTTGAGTGGCGAAGACCCCCCCCCCCTTTTCCTGCGTACAGACTCCCTTGTCCCGACCGTTGTTGCGATTGGCCTACATGCGGGCACAGCACCTTATCATTCATTCATATCGACTAGCGTCTAGTAGATAAGCATGGCAATCATTGACGTCCTGACTGCCATCGCCACTGCCGGAACGACCATCCAGTCATTCTTCGCATGGTCTGGCTACAATCGCGACAACTTCGGTCAAGGAGTGGGATGGCGCCAAGCCCATCAGTACCAGAAGAAAAATTACTACGCGAATTGGGTGGCGTCTGCTCGAGAGGATCTTCTGCAGCTCAAGGGAGCATCGATGCATCACATCGGGAACTACATGATGGTGGCGACGATGATGTTGAGCTCGACCGTACTTGCCTTTGCAGTTTCTGGCTTCGACGAAGCTTGCCCGGCCTTTGTCGTCTACACCTTCTACACCAGTGCCGCTTCTGCGGTGGTTTGCCTGATGTTAGCAGTGACTTTCGGAATCAAGGCGCAAGGATCAGCCTATGAGAGCACCGCATTGCTGCTCACCGAGAAGCTTCGGCCGTTCAATCCTGACAAGGCCCACAACTACTTAGAGCAGGCGCAGCGCATTGAGAGGTTAGGCTTGGGAAGCCTTTTGCGAGTGCCGGGGCAAGCCGAAGACTACAGTTCGAAACCCAGAAGCCAAAATGATGCGGAGTTGGATTCAAAGCCAGAATTTTCGGCTTTGGCAGTGGCTGAAAACTTGTCGGAGCCTTGCACCTCCAATGAGCATCTTGGTGATAGCTGTGAGCCTCCCGAAGTACTGAAGCCGGATCAAGAGCTTCAGACTTGTGACACAGAGGAATCCTCTGGGCTGGAGAACTTGACAAGCTGCAGGGATGTGGAGTATCTAAAGAATTTTCATGAGTTTATCTTACTGTGGAAGCCCCATGAAGATTTCTGCAAGATCTGCATGGGCCTTGGCACCATCTCCTTTGCGGAGGCCTCTGCGGCGTTCACCGTAGGAAAAGTTCTGGGGCACACGTCCTACTTCATGGAGCAGCTCCTTGCAGCGACGGTGGCGCTAGCGTTTCTTTTCATTATGATCAATGTCTTCCTGGCCTACGGACATGGTAAATCGAAGCTCTGTCCTTTGCTCCTGGCCACCAGCGACATTTGTGCCACACTTGCTGGCAGCTTTAACGATCCCAGGGCAAATGCAGCATTGGTGCCAGGGTCATTCTTGCTCCGCCTTGGGTTCTGGGCTGCCATCGCAGTTGCAATTTGTAAGCATAGCCAGTGCAGAGAGACTTCGGCGCTCGCGGCGAAAACACCACTGGAAAAGAATGCGGAGGAAGAATTCACGAGCACAGAAGACATGGAAGCGTACAAGCAACGAAGCCAGAGAAAGTTTGTTCGAGGACGCAGAGCAGTGCTCCAGGGCCTGTGCGTTTGCATGTGTATGTGGATCTCTGTGACTGTATGGGCGACAGTGCATTACACCGTTCAGCTTTTTCTCGAGGAGTCACATAGGGCAAGCGTTGCAGCTCTGGAAGTGGAGTTTCCACCACTCTTCACTCCACACAGTCTCGCCTGCGCTGACGGACACATTTTTGTAGC
The DNA here is from genome assembly GCA_905231915.1 of Symbiodinium necroappetens. NCBI lineage: Eukaryota > Dinophyceae > Suessiales > Symbiodiniaceae > Symbiodinium > Symbiodinium necroappetens. The sequence goes on from CAJNJA010049786.1 coordinate 23,065, forward strand.
AGACCGATATAGCATCTACGAGATCTGGCCAACGGCTAGTGGCCGGTCAGCTGTGAAGAGGGAGTGCAAACTGGATGGCCCGATCGAAGCCATCAGTGCCACTTGTGACCTTTCAGGTTGTCATCCCATCGTGCTCCTAAATGCACAGTCAGGTTCAATGGTGACGAATTGCAGCACGGCTTCCTTGTTGCTGGGAGATGGCCGAGTTGCGCAACATTTGGCCGCGCCGTTGCATGCTTCAGAGGGCAAGCTGCTTACCACTCATGCGAAGGAGCTGGTCGAGTACGGGCAAAAGAACGACGGATGGGGTGCAGAGCGGACCTTGAGCTACAAGTACCCCCAGTCCCAGAGCATTCGAGGTCTTGCATGGAAAGGCGATTCGCCTCTTGTCCTGCGGGTTGATCCAGACGGTCATCTAGATCTAGAGGAGATGAAGCTGGCCGAGCGAAGAAGCATCTTGTGGCACCTGCCTATGTCTGTCTCACACGCTCTGAGTGTCTGTTCTCCAGACGCGGCCTCCGCGCTGCTTCTTGTGCTCATTGAGGATCAGCCGCACCTCGCAGCCGCAAGGCCTAAATTCACGTGATTTCCTGGGCCCCAAGTTTAAACGTTTCAGAGTCACGAAGCACCTGAGCCGACTTGTTGTACTGTGTTAGCAACTTTTGACAGCTGTTGGGTGGTTCGTTTTGAACCTCACATGGATGGCTTGCTCAGAGGTGCTCTTTTTTATGTGTTTTACTCTTGACCGTTGCGAAGCTTGCACCGCTGATGTAATCGTGGCACAGGTTTTGGAGTGGTTGGAGTGATAGTAGTTTTGTACTTGGGTGTTTCTTGACTGCTTATATGATCAGTACCATGGCTCGTGACCTCAGCGAAGCTTCATACGACGTGATGTCAAATTTTACATCCCTTGACTCTTCAGGGCAAGAGAAGCATGCCGTGGTCTGCTTTTCATTCTGCGCTTGGCTACGCAGCAAAGCTCCTGCAGACATTTGTGTTAATTCTTGCAGATTTTGTTTCTTTGTGGCGAGTTGTCGTACCGGAGGTACCCCTGACACCAGCCACATCCTGATTGACGAATCTTCCAGAGTGTTGCTTCGTCAAGTTTTGGTTCCCTCGCTACTCTTGACCACAAAGCTGCCCGCAGCTGTTGCTGGATTAATGTTGCAATTTTTGCGCGTCTTCGTATAAGAACGGTACCGAAGGTACCATTTCCCAATGATGATGCAATGCGACTGCTCGCGGTCATAAAATTTCCAAGTTTTGGCAGGCAAGGGCTGTTTTAGCTTCAAGGTCGGAAAAACATGGAAAGCCATTGTGTCGTTGGATTCGACGCACATGCTTTCTTCTGTTGGGTAACTTTGGGGGACATTCTCCCGGTAATAAAATTCTGCAGATTTCTGGCAGCGGCTCCAGTGCCGTGCTTTCTGAATGCAAGTGTCT
>CAJNJA010049797.1:0-25755 GCA_905231915.1 Symbiodinium necroappetens
AGAGAAGTAAGAATCCCCCCCCCCCCGGGAACCCTAAGCCCAACGCAAGCCGCCCCTGATCTTTCGATAGGCTGGTGAGCGGAAGATGGCTTTCAGGCTCTTAAGAGCCCTTCCGAGGCCAGGTTCAGGGATTTGGAGCTTAGGGATTAGGGCTCCAACAGAAGTGTTTAGGGTTTAGGGTTAGATGGCAGAGTCTGGGTTCATGCTTAGTGATCTCACGGCATGGTTTGCCTGCCTGCCGGTCAGGCACGGGGTTGTCGCAGACGAGATAAGCTACAATGCGACCATCAGCGCCTGCGCAAAGACAGATCGCTGGGACATGGCGCCACTCCGCTTCGAGTAGAAGCCCGTTGAAAGCTGTTTAGCACGTTGAAAAGGAGCTAGTTGAGATGATGTATTGGGGTATTTGGGGTGTCGACACAAAGGCTCCAAGTGCTGGAAGAGATGCTGATGGCAAGGGTTCTTCCCAGCGAAGTAAGCATCACGGCAGCCCTCGCAGCTTTTGAGATCAGCGGCGAGTGGGAGCAGGCTATTCAGATGATGGACTTCCTGCTCCTCTGATCGTATGCTGTGAAGCATAGTAGAGTAGACATGGTAGAGTAGAGTCGAGATAGTCTGGCACCGCATAGAAAGGGATACTAAGTCGAGAACTTGCAGCAAAGGCTGGCACAGGCGCCACCGCCATCTCTGGTCTGTGCCCAGGCAATATGTCATAAAGGACCCTTAAGGGAGGTAGGGGGCCGTAATACCTGTAATCACGACCTAAAACGGCTTAAGGAAGTACCCTCCCCCTTACCACCACCCTTGTAAGGGTCCCCATGGATTTGCGAACAAGTCCAAGTCACTTGCTGACTTCTTCAAGAGCTTTCGCTTCGATGGCTAAGCTGCTCTCAGGTTTCAATGCCCTGCTCGGCAGCCTCAGCAAGGCTTTACAGTGGGAGCGCTCTTTGAAGCTTCTTGTGGACGTGGGCGGGGATGGCATAACCCACCAGACCACACTTGCTGCATGCAGTCGCCTGGCTGCTTTGTGCCTCTGGGGGCTGACTCGTGCGGAAAGTTTATAGGATTCTACCCGACTAGGCATGAAACGTGGATAGAAGCGGCCCTTCAGCCAAGGCGCGGGGAGCAAATGGAAGCTCACTTTGTGCTTACTACGGGAGATGCAAGACCTGCCTCTCATGGGGGAGTCTTTCAGCGTTGCGAAGGACCCTGGTGGTAGAACCTTCTGCCGGCCATAATCACGTGTCCCCGAAACATCCCGAAACATCCAGCGAGGAGCTTGCGGCTGCTGCTTGCGAAGCGTCGATGCAGAGACCCAGGGCACACCAGGCAGCAGCGAGAGACGCGTGGCCTTGGCCTGCAGCACGGCCCGGACTCTGCGACATGCGACGGAAAAGGAAAGGTGGTCAGGTCTGTTCTTGTAATTCTTCTACCTGTCATGCAGTGAGATCGTAGCGGACTTCTGGGCCTCCGAATGGGGATTGAGGCTGTGTCTCGGTGCAGTGGGGTGCGTGCTAGGGACACGGCGACGGCCCACAGAGCGATTTAGAGTTGTGAGCTCTGTTGATGTCTGCTTCTGCGGCCAGGGCATGGTCCGTCCAAGGCAGGAGTGGGGTTCTTGGGTGGAGTCTGGAAGCAGCGGGTTGTTGTCTGACAGTGCCTGACAGGTGTTGAAGGCGAGGATAGAAGATGACACCCTTCTGGTGGACAACAAGCCGTGGCCCCAGACGACATGCGGGCGTTGTGGGCCACGTGGGCCACACCGCAAGACTATCCGTCGTGATCGTGATCATGATGGTAGTGGTGGTGGTCGTCGTGGTGACGATTAGTTATTATAATAATGGTGGTGATTGGAATGGTTAGGACAGAGACGATGACACAGCTGGCACCGGTTTGATGTTTTTTGGCAGTAATGCCGCCACTGGGTTGGTGATGGATGCGACTGATGATGGTGATCATGGCCATCTGCATCATGCAGAGTGTTTTTTACTGAATGTGGTGATTGCAGGCGCCGCCGACACGTTTGCATTTCTGTGTCATGGCAAATACCAACAGGCGGGCCCAAGAAAAAGCACCAAGCAAAAACTAGGATGAGGATAATCTGCCATAGACATCCCTTTGTAATGAAGCCCAAACAAGGTAATTAAGGATATTCCGTGCAAGTGCTTACTGTATGCTTAAGTCCTTTGTGGTGCCCCCAAATGAGGATGACAAGTGGCCAAGCAGCCGAATGTACAATGTAAGGTTTGCAATTTGAGAATGTTTTGCTAAAGGCTTGGAAGTGGTTTGGGATCGGAGTTATGAAATTTGACGAAGGCAGGCCATCATCACATCGGAATCGTCAAGCTTCAGAGGGGCGTTTTTTCCGGCAAGACAGATATAGAATGCCTGCGTGCAGCATGGCAATGACGCCCGTGGATGAATGGAACGAGCTGGAGCAGCGTGACCATCATGTGATCATGTCGGAGGAGCTTTTTCAGAAGGAGCGCTGTGCACGAAGCTGAGGCATAGGCAGCATGCAGATGTCGAGCCGACTTTCAACCATGAACCCTGGAGGCGCGAGCACAATTCAATCGTGGGGAGGTCGTTTACCTCCACCATGTTGTGGCTGTGGCTTTCCCGGAGCTTCCTACAATCAATGCGGCCCGGAAAGCACTTCGCCAGGGACGGGTCCTTCTAGACGGCCGCGAAGAGCGTGGCCACGACACGCTGGCGCCATCGGCCGGAAGCTGCTTGACAGCTCGGCTTGGCAGCGTGGATGACTTCATCCCAGAAGTCGATACCGTGCTCTCGTCTTTCAACGAAAAGTCCGAGCGCTTGGAAGCCCGATGCCTGGATGCACCACAGGAAGAAAAGTTCAGGTTGCTCTAGGGGCCTTTCGTGTTCTTCTGCCAGCGAGGAATTCACCTGCTGCAGGAGAGTCGCAAATCAGGCTGGGCAGTAGTGTCTCGGCACTTTCAGCGCCAGTGCTCTCCAGCTCGCCACTGTGCGTTACTGAGGGGATCGGATGCAACCAGTGTCTTTTTTTTTCGAAGCTAGGCTCCCTGTAGACCCCAAAGGTCCCGACAGGGTCCAAGGTTCAGAGCGGCCTCCATCTGATGGCTGCGAGGTGAACAAGCCAGCCGGGCTCCATTGCCGACCCTGCGGCTTCAATGCAAAGCTTCTCACCTTGGAGGACTACCTGCCAGCGTTGGTTGGGCCGCCCTTGCAGGGGACTCATTGCGGCCCGTTCGCGTTAGGTACATTACTTTCCGAAGCCCACAAAGAGGTTCCGGAGTGCAACGTGGGTGTAATTTGGAAATGAGAATATGGCGAGTCCTTGCCACTGCATCCAGCGCATTCCGCAGTGTCACTAGCTCTACCAAAGTGCCTAAAGAAGTTTGCTGCCAGCTACTTCCTTGCAAAGGCAAGGGCCCTCGTGCTTGCCACCGCCTGGACTTCCGTGTTGCCGGACCTGTGGTAGTGGCAACGAGCCAGGAAGCCATGCGTGGCCTGGCTCGACTTGATGTATTTATAGTGTAATATACGAAACAACAACACCTGTTCGACATTGTTACGGCCCCCTTCTGTATCCGTTAGAAAGGCTTACTCTACTTGCTACAGTAATCATGTAGAACCACTTACCAGTTTCTGACTGCAAGGGCCGCCCATTTCCAGGCAGTATCAAGGAAGCCTTCGAGAACCGACGCGTGAAAAAAGAGTACCGTGCAATTGCCGCTTGACCAAACTTCGCACACAGCTCGTAGTGTGGTGAGGCAGTTGCCGGAGGGCAGATATGGGCCGTGTAGGCCTTGAGTCTCGACATGCCCAGGGCTCGACAAATTGAAGCCTCTTGTCATCGAATGTCTTGAGCCGGAGTTGAGGTTTGTGGCAGCCCTGCTCGGCTTGGCAAGCAATGTGTTTCAGTTTCAGTTGATGGAGAGGAGGCTACCACGCTGGTGGAAGTTCTGCAAACTGTCCCCTGCCCTCACTATGGCGAGCTGGCGGAACTCAGCCTAGTCCCGATCACAGGAAGGCACCATCAATTGCGGCATCACTGTTCGGAAGTGCTGGGCACACCAATCGTGAACGAGGAGGGCGACCGCTGTTCAATGCTGCTGCCGCTGCATGGGAGAAGCGAGCTGGGACGCCGCTGCCCCCATACTTCACGCGAGGTGGTGGCAATCTGTTTCTGCAGGCCATTGAGGTCTCCTTTCCAGATCCCTGCCAGGACTCCGACTGCTATGTTACGGTGCGGGTACCAGTCTCGCAGCGCTTCCAACGTCTGCTTCGAACATCGGAACGGGCTTACAACGAGGGCTGGCGCTCCTCAAGCGATGGAAAGACCTACTGGACAGATACGTGGCAGGCCCAAGAGCCCTTGCAGCCGGAAAGTTCTAGCTGCAAGCTCCAGGTTGAATCAAAAGTCGGTTTGAGCCTTCACCTTAATGCATGATGTGCATGCATCAGGACGCTCTTCCGCTCTTCTTCTTTTGCTTAGGCTGCAGCAACAAAGTTCTTAGCTGTGCTCTGGCAGTGAGGCATGGTCGCTTCGACGGGCGTCAGATACGTTGGGGAGCCGAGGTTGGCCATTGCTTGATTCTGCCTGCTGCTGTCGTAGCAGTAGCAGCAGCAGCAGCAGCAGCAGCAGCAGTAGTCGTAGCGGTAGTGGTCGTGACCGTGGTGGTGGTGGTGGTGGTCGTGGTGGTGGTAGGGGTAGGAGTAGGAGTAGGACGGGAGTACTAATTAGTATTAGCAGCTAGCACTAATGCTACTACTATATCTTAGCAGCGAAGAAATAGCAACGATGATGAGGCCCCTGAAAGTCCCTGAAAGTAATATGTGTCTTGGCACAAAAGTACCCCTGATGGTATTCATAGCTCTGCTATGACAGGAGAGCTGGTCTCGCCTGGATGAGCCCGGTGAGGTCTCCGTCACCTGGTTTCTGGTCCTGGTTTCGCACTTTGAAATTTAGGGCCGCGGTCCCGAACCTATTGCAGGGATCCTGAATTGCGTGTCGGCAGCGTGGAATTAAGGAGTTGAAGGACAAGGGTTTCTTGCGCGGAATCCATCTCGCGTCGAACGCCTTGGCGGATGATCGTCCGAATCGCTCAGCCGGAAGCAAAAGCGGCAGTGTTGGTCATGGCAGGAGGACGCGTTCCACAAGTCGGTTGTGCTCGGCTTAGCAATGCACTTCGTGAGCAGGTGTAACCAACCTTGGCACAGTTACTTGTACCATGCACGTCTGTCCGGCAATGTACCCCAATGCATGGATGCAATCTGAGTTCAGGCAATGGTGCGGCTTATCATGTCCGGGTCTCGGCCGTTTTCCTGTGGGTTTGCGTGTGTGCCTATCCGGTGAGAGTGAATCACAATGCTGATTGAGGCCCCAACTAGCGGCAGCTTTGCGTCGGGGGCCTTCTATCGAGAGCTGTGCACGCAAAACTTCTCTCAACCGGAGCAGCCGGAGGTGTCCATGTACAAAATTGCGTGTATGGTATAGAAGTTCCATCCAACATGGAGTTTGCTGCGAAGTTTGCATGTGACTACATGGGGACGTTCCCAATCACTCGAGTCCCACGATTCCCATACGACAGCCCACTGGCGGAGGCTGGGAGCTGGAGTCCTCGTCGCCCCGGGAGGCCGTAAGCTGGCACGCTGGAGTGTCGCTTCGAGTGCGCGGGTGCACAAGTTAGAATGAGCAGAAGACCATGTTGCATGCTAGCTTCATGCAGTACGATTGTTGGCAGCTGCAAAGATTGGTTCCTTGGCTAGCGAACAACCCCCCCCTGTCCCAACTACAGAAACTACAAGTTTTGATAAACAACTAGGGGTGGCCATTCTGGGTCGAGCTGAAGCTTGTGCCCAATTTTCGCAGCCTGCAAGTTTCCAAGCCACACAGTGGACCCAGGGAGCCCAGTACCCCTTAATTAAGGGATATATACCTTAAATCATAATATTACGGCGCCAAAAAATTTAAGGTATATTCTTTAATTAAGGGGTGTTGGGCTCTCTGGGGAGCGCTGTCACGAAGCCGGAGGCTGAGCAAGTCGACCTTGAAGCCCAGTCTGCCCCTTGCCTCAGGAGAACTGCAAGCTGTCGACTCTATTCGTCTATTCTATTCAGTTCTATTCTATTCTTTTCCACTCTGCTATTTTAGTCTATTCTTAATTCTATTCTATTATAGAGTCTATTTTATATTATATTGGAGCAGTAGGCAATCGAGTCCCTGGTGAAATATATTATGTTAGAGTTAGAGGTTCCAGGAGGATTGGCGATCCATTCAAGGGATTACTGAGGGCATGCTTGGGGACGTGAAGCAGCAAAGAAGTTTGCAGGGTCGATCCTACTGATAAATCGTTGAGCCAAGGAAGCGTCTGCGGGAAGGCGGGCTGTCTTCGCCAGACACATCCAGATACCGATTGAATTTAACACAAGGCTGTGTTGCGAGGTTTCTGGCGCCGTTGATGCTTGTTTCCTGCTGGGACGGCTCGTCAGCCACTGGCCAAAGAGCTCAAAAGTGGCAGCACAAAAATATGATCACAGCTCCCCGCATTGCTCAGAAGCCTCCAGACAAAGCGTGCCCGGTTGAAGTCTTAATGTGACCCTTGCAGCTGTCACTGGCAGGACACAGAACTACAGGATTTCAACGGTAGGCGTGAGGTAGACAACGTCCTGAACGCCCTACCGGAAGACGCATGGGCTTCTTCATCCAGATCTCCAACGATTCAGGTCGGCCCATCTTCCAGGCTGCAAGGAATTACCCAGACGTTTCCTTCGCCTCCAGCGCGCTGTTCCACGCACTGGTCACTGCGAGCTTGGAGCAGGGCTTCGTGCCGGGCCTCATTCGTTCCGATGATGCCACAATTGCCCTGGCGGTCCACGGGGAGCCCGGTGCCCGTCTTGGCTTGGCCATGGTTACTTCGGAGTTCGCTTCGGGGAGGACCCGGGACCTGGAGACGAGGCTCCGCTGGAGACTGGAGGCCCTGTACCAGGGTGCTCGGTTGATTCTGGGCCAGGATTTGCAGAAAGCCGCTGGGGGACACATCCAAGCCGAGACTGCGCGGCGGCTGCTGACGGAGCGCCTCTCCCCTGTAGTTTCCCAGCTGATGTCAGAGGAGGAGGATTCCCAAGCCTCCACTGCAAGCGATCCCTTCGGTTGGAGTCTTGCGACCCCAAGATACGGGTCAGGTCTGGATGCCTCGCGACCGCTGCCGCCTTTGGGGCTCAGGCTCTGCGGTGCTACTGTGGAATGGCTTCTTCTGGGCTGCAGCAACATCGCAGAGCATGCTTTGAATGACTTGCTGAAGTGCCTGGATGTCAAGACACCAGCAGGTGCAGAGCCTGAAGAGCCTTCAGGTCACTTCGGAGCTCTTATTTGGCACGGGCGTGTGGTCGCCGCCACACAAGCATGGCGCCAGGCAGCTGAAATGGACCGAGGACTCCTCGTGGCTATCGCAAACTGCGTGGGGCCCCCGGCCTTCGGGGAAGCAAGCCGCACATTAGCTTTGGAAGACATGAGTGACCTTTGGTTGAGGCCTAGGCAGACGGGACCAAAGGAGCTCGTGAGTGACGATGTCTTCTGCAATTACCGAATGTTGAATGTTCGGCTTTATCATGTAGACAGTCTTCTAAAGCAAGATTCGAGAAGGACCTGCAATGCCAGAGATATGGATGCGACATCTCTGGTCCTGTCCGTGCTAACGCAGAATTCGTCCACATTTTTCGCCCAGGCAGATGTGCTGAAGCGACTGCGTGAAAGTGCGGCCCGCTTGTCGGCAGAAGGAAGCCATGGAAGCCTGCAGCGGTTGTGGCACAAGCTGATGCATAAGAGCTCTGCGAACATCTTGGAGCTTGACCGGCTCTCGGCTGTGGTCTTGCTGGATGAGCGGACACGCGATTCTGTTGCCTTGCCGTCTCCTTGGGATGTCACCGCAGATGACACAGACGTATGCACGTCTTTTCGCCACTTGGTGTACTGGATTCATGCGCTGCCACCACTGGACGCCAACCACCCCCAGCAGTTCGTTTGCTGTGAAGGTTACACCATTGCTGGAGTCCGTCGTGAGGACAACATAATTTGTTGGGGATCTGCACCGACAAGCACCAAGCAGATGCACGGCACGCAGGACTTGGTTCTGCAATCAATTCAGAGGCTGCTGCGCCGCTTACCGCGCGCAACTGACCTTTGGAGTTCAATCGGAGCGCTGGAAACCCCGGAAAGCCCGCTGTCCTGACCTGTACGTAAAAGATGCAAATGCCCAGCTCGGTCGATTGGTCGGTTGCGGAAGTTCACCGCATCAAGGCTGGTTTAGAGTCAGAGACGCAAGAGCCTCCTAATCATGTCTTGATCGACGGTCCCACAGAAAGATGCGCGAAGACAGAGATCGGCTATTTCTAGGCTGCCCACCACGAGGGCAGAAGAGCAAGAGAGAGACCGATCTCAGAAAAGCACAGTCAGTACTCGCAGAGGAGTTGTGCAGGGAAGTCGCACAAGATCGAGTGCCCAGAAACATCACCCATCATGGACACGGGAAGGGATCTCGCACTTTGACGCCTTCCCGGTACATCGCCATAGAGGCACAGAAGAAGATCCTCCAGAGCCTGACGAACTGACATGAGGCGAACATTGCGACAGCCCTCAAACGCAACTCGACAGACCAACCGACCAACACCACTTCACAACACCCGCATCGTGCCGTCCCGCATGGAAAACCTGCTTAACATGACTTCGCCATACTTCGCCCCTGTGTACAGAAGACCAGAAAGACCAAGAGGCCCCCTTATCCTGCAGCCGGCTGCGAAGAACCTTGAGGGTTGGGTTAGGTACAGCATGACTTGAGAAAGGGCGTGTTGATGGAGGCGGCAATAAGGTGCTTCTTGCTGTCAAGCTGCCCATGTCAATCTGGAAGCTGCTGCTATTAGGCAGTGCTATTGAGTGTTCATCGATTCCGGTGGTGTACGCAGGCCTCTCTTCAACTTCTTGCTGGGGTATGCTTCTGCCACGAAGCAGCCAGAAGTGGCCGCTTGTCAAAAGCGATCTGACCCTTCAAAAGGCCATCCATATATATATATAGAGTAATTATATATATATATACACACATGGTAATTACATCGTGGCACGAGAACAGGGAGCTTGCATGTTGGGGGCTCAGGTTTCCGAGCTCTACTGGGCCTTGGTCTGCCTTTGCCACCAGCCAAACGGTTGCAGCCTCAGGGCCCAGACGTATCTGACCTTGATGGCTGCTTGCTGCTGCATCCTGGCGTTTTTTCTGTGACCCAAGCCCAAAAACCCGCCCAACATCCTGAGGTGGCGAGGCCCTCAAGGCGGCCCGCAGCTGACCTCAGCATCCAGTGGAGACTTCTGGGGTGTGAGCGCGTTGGACAGTTTGGAGATGCATTGCACCACCACCCATAGCAGTCGTCTAGTCGTAAAGATAGGATACTAGTTCGATAACTGGTTCTTTCAGAAGGACGTCTATGCGCAGACTCACCCTGAAACGTGATGTACGAAATGAACGTAAGCGGGCGAACAGCAATACTGCAACTGTACTATGCATAGACAGTCATCCATCCATCCATCCATCCATTAATCCATCCATGCATGCGATAGATAGACCCCTGCTTCGTTAGGTTAGACTAGATTAGTAGATTAGACAGATGAGATAGATAGCAAAGAAAGGTTACTAGATGAGCCAAGGGAAGCAAAGCGAAGATAGGTAGATAGATAGATAGATAGGTAGATAGACGGATGGATGGCTAGATGGATAGATATGTAAGTAGATAGGTACCTAGACAGATAGTCTTAGCTGGAAAGAAAGATGGATAATTAGATAGATACGCTCGATCGATTGTGATCTACTAATATGTACTTACATGCATACACGCACATACGTAAATACGTACATACATACATACATGCATGCATGCATGCATGCATGCATGCATGCATGCATGCATGCATACTTACTGCATACATGCATACATGCATGCATGCATGCATACATGCACACATGCACACATGCATACATGCATACATCCATCCATACATACATACATACATACATACATACACACACATACATACATACATACATACATACATACATGCACGCACACAGACATACAAACACAGCGACAGCTTGCGTACACTACGTACCAGCCATACAATGCATGCGATAGCTGCTTGCCTGCCTGAATGCCTGCCTGCCTGGCTCCCTGCCTTCCTGCCAGTCCAGCTTGCTTGCTTGCTTGCTGCCTACCTGCCTGCCTGCATACATACATACATACATACATACATGCACGCACACAGACAGATGTGCGATGCTTGTGTGGTGCTCAGGCATCGCTTTGTTGGATGCGCTACAAGCAGGTGGAGACTCAGGGAGCACTTCGCATCAAGTTGCAATTCGCAGAGATGTGGGACTTGGGTGCCCTGTGCATGGGTTTCACGACTCGGAGTGCCCTGCTGGACTTACTTTCTGAATTCTGCTTGAACTTATGCATCGGCCCTCGTAGATGATTTCGGACCATCCAGGCGACGACCACTTCCTCCAGGATTGCAGGCGCGCATGAGGTATGTAGCTGGCCACCATGTACTGCAATACTCATGTGTAGTAAAGCAGTTGCTAAGAAGTGCTGGCGGTTGGTGGATGGGATTGCCGGATGGCCTGACCAGTGACGTCTGCTGCCAGAAAAATCTGGGCTCTTTTGTGGCCCGGCAAGCTCGCCATGTACAAGTTCGATACACGTGATTGACCATCATGTAGTTGTAAATGCTTACAATCCATTTCGTACCAGTTACGGCTATTCGCATCATTAGCCACTAGTCTCCGCTGCCACATTCTCACAGCATGCTGCGGCATGCTTCAATCAGCCGCTGCATTGGGTTGCAACGAACGCCAACACCTTCCAGGCACGGTCCACTGTACACTCGACATGGGTTTCTGTAACTGTTGGAGTCGTTGGAGTGTTTCGGATGTGTTTTTGAGTTCAGCGGCCTTTTGGACGACTCGGTGCCCTCTTCGGAGTGAGCTCCATACTTCCAAGTGGCAGTGGTGCGAAAACATTACCTCTGCGCGTGGGAATTGCGGCCTCCGTGACTCCAGACTGAGGGTTAGAGAATAAGGCACCTCGGTCCAGAAAAATCCAACAGCAAGGCAACAAGGGTCGTAGATGTCGAGAATCATGACGGGGCCAGGGCGCTTCAGCATCAGCGTTTTCCTGCGCAGCGTGAGCAGGCCACTTGCTCGCTACAGGGGCACTTGTTGTTGCGTGGCCCTGACCATCCTGCCTCCTTGCTGACGATCTGCCTGATAGCATGCATGTCTAAGCTGGAGTCATATTATATGCATGTGTACCTATACACAGAACATACGCACAATAGCCACACAAGTATACAGTATACACAATACATGACTTCATTTCATGAATAGCACATATACATGCATCCACATACATGCGGGCTCCTCCACAAGCTTCCGTAAGTGTAGGAAACATGTAGAGGAAGCGCGGTAGATCCTTTCCAGCACCCTATGATAGCTACCCAAAAAACACCCGGCACCCCCGTGGAGCGCTCTCACAGCCTCCACAGAAGCCCTGTGCAGTCCTTACCAAAAAGGCCCATGGGTCGGTGGCTTGCTCGGCTTTGACTGCAGCGGCTGCTTTTGCGGCGCAAGCGACCGCCAAAACGCGGGCACTGCCGAAGTCCTCGAAGAAGTTTCGGCCTCAGGCTTGAAGGAGAAGCTGTGTTTTTCAGAAGATCTGGGGATCCGGGAAGCCGAAAGTTGGTTTTCGGTAATCTCCGAGCGCGAATTTCAAGCTCCCGGGAGGTTTCCGAACAAGGAGTCGAAAGATAGATTATGGTACCTTTGTCAAGCGGTGTTCATGCTTTTTTGCTTGGCCTGTTTTTCCCATGTCGCTAGGTTTCTCGAGGAGTGTGAGTAATCACACTCAGGCTGTGCCACATGCTAGCTGAAATTGAACAGCATGCCACGGGATGCCATGGCACCTTGAACTAGCACTCAGCATGTCATGTCACTTTATCCTGTTGGTCGACCTCCTTGAACGTGTGATTTGACATGACATGAAAGCAAACAAACAGATGACTGAGTCTTGCACTCTTTAGAGTTAGTCAAAGTACCCTTCGGGCAAAACAGCGAACGTTGGTACATGTTCAATGTGAAGCCACAACATGTATCCCCAATCAGTTGATGCATGCATGCGCGACGGTGACGCCCCGGCTTCGTGGAAGCCACGACATCTCCAGTTGATGAACACAGCTCGTGTTGCTTAGGCTTGGCACTCATGATGGCAGCTTCCAAGCTGACGTTCCTCGGCAGCAGGGGCGAACTTACGAAGAATCGCCTCCGTCTCTCTCTGGAGCAGTGGATGGAGTAGGATATTGAAGCAACAAATACAGGACCTTACCGACCGATGCATGCATTCTTGAAGATGTCTGCATGTGTCTACAGCTATACAGGCTTTCCAATGCGTGTTGTGTGTACATGGGCGCGGGACGTATACATTTTGACTTTGTGCAGAAATGCAAGTACTCTCCCATTGGCGGCCGAGGAGGCGCTAGCGTGCTGGATGCTACAGCAGCTGCCGGAGTTCGCAGGATGCGAGGTGATGCGAAGTCGACAGCAGAGGCCCTGGGTTTCGGGCAAAAGTGTGGTGGACTAGAAGTTTCTGGGTAGGATCGATTTTACGGTTGAGTGGTGACCCTGAGCCGAAGTTAGGATCCTGTCCGAGATGGACATCGTCGTGGATGCTACTTGCCGTGCCAAGAGAGGGCCGTTCATGCTTAGCCAAGCGCTGTTCGATGAGCTTCTTGTACATCTATATTCATAATAATCATTATTATTATGATTATTGTTATTATTGTTATTATCATTATTGTTATTATTATTGTTATTCTTATTATTATTATGAAGCAGCCTGGATCCAGCCTTGCACTTGAGGTCGGTGATGTCTACGATCCTGGCCAGCTGCGCTTCGACCATCACCAGCGAGGTTTCTTCGAAACTGCAGATGGCATCCCTGGCGCAGCCAAAGGACCGGAGGAGGCCAGTACACAGAGATATTGCAACACACATGTGGCACGCAATGCCACACTCATTTGTGCCAGCTCTTGTTCTGTTGTATGATAACTGATAGCCAGATGACGAAATATGGTCAACGAAGATATGGCGCACGTCCGGCGCAAGTCGTCGTAATTAATCACGAAGTGTCCGCCCGATGCTGGAGCACCCCAGTGTGATTTTGCTTCATGCCCTGGCGTGGTGCAGGCAACTGGCCGTTGGAAGACTAGACTATCGTCCAGCGGAGCCCTGGCATGTATGCTTGAGCTATATGTCCTGAAGACCCCACCAAAGGGTCCAAAACCCCTAAGCAGTAAGATCAGGCCTGGTGTACAAGCACTTCGGGCGGGATCTGATCCGGCAGCTGGCAGCGACAGATGCCGAGAGCACCGAGCTTGTTTGGGCTGAGGCGCCCTCCTTGTAATCAGGGACTCCCGGGCCCCAGGATGCAATTAAAACACTTTCGGTGGCGTCATCATTCCGAAGCAAGCTTGCCTTGAGAGGTCTATGATAGGTTCGTCGAGTGCATCGATGCCATTGACAACGGGGCCGCTCATCGTAGCAATCTATGAGAGCTGGGCTTGTTGTGACATACGTTCGGCGCGATTCGGCAGACCTTGCCTAGCCCCTGCTATGCTGAAAACGTGTTTGTTGGAAACCCATCAATTGAAGGTGAAATGGGGGCTCGAAGATGGGCGGAACAAGTGGCAAATCGGGGTCATGGTCGGTGCTGGAAGTAGCAAGATATGTTGCATGTCGCTCGAGTCCGTTTATCAAGCCTGGGCCTTGGTGGAAGGTAGCAGGGCAAGATGAATAATGTCATTATGTAGCGTGCGCACCAGTGTAATTTTTTAATTATCTGGGAACTGGGGACTCGTGCGTGCTTGAGACATCCCGTTTTTGTCTTCGTTATATATGATCATGGATGGACCTCCTTGGACGATACCGTTGCTAAAAGAAATGTAGAGTAGTGTCGAACTGCGTTGTGGGTATGTTGTCGTGGTTGCTTTCAGCAACACGCCAGTGCTGAGCAGTAGTGCACGTCCTAATAGAGGTGGTGGTGGTGGTAGTGGTAGTGGTAGTGGTGGTAGTAGTAGTAGTAGTAGCAGCAGTGTCGTGGTGGTGCGGGTAGACGCGAGACATGATAGTCACAACTCCTTTTGCGCTATTCAGACAAGGTCGAGATGTGCGCTGAGGGCATCCCTCGCTTCCAGGAATGGAGATGATCCGGTTGAATGATGCACCAATACTGTCCTCCATACAGTCTGTCCAGTGGACATTTTTCCGCAATGTCGAGCTCTTTGGATTTACTGTCTTCGAACATGGCTCAGCACGCATGCAATGCGTCATGCCGAGTCATACACAACATCCCGAGCAGTGTACCCAATCTCCGCATCGTCTCGCTTTTGGAGCAGGACTGCACAGGCCTTTCTGCACGTGTCGCCCGGCTGAATCCTCGCTGGAATGAGGCGTGGAAGAGTGTTTTTGGGGCTCGATGTTCGGAATGACTTTGCTTCACACGCTCGTCGGGTTTTGGTGAGGGGTGGATCGCTATGGTTCTGCTGGTCATGACGCTGTTGCTCGCAGGCGTGCGATGACGAAATCTTGCAGCATCGCTTCGAGGCTGCGTGTGGGCCTTTTCTGCGCTGCCGGATGCAATGCATACTCAACCGTCAGAACCGAGCACGTGTCACCTGCCGCATCTAGGTCAGCTATGTGTGGTTCAGAGTTCCTGGAGGACACCTGCCGGCACATAGAACACGCGCGACCCGCTCGATCCGATCGACTCGGGGCCTGGACTCCCTGCCCCCCTCAAAGGCCGTCTCCAGCCTGCCACCACACAGCACCTCCCGAATCCGAATCCTCCCCCCCCGCTCCTTCCCACCTTTGCCCACCTCCCTCCTGGGTAGGTGCTGCTTGTCGTGCCGAGGTCCTCAGCGACGTCGTGGGGTCCTGGCTTCCGGCACGCGCCTGCGTGGCCGCGGCGATGGCAGCACGTGAGGAAGTTCACAGCTCCGGACAGGCCCATCTTCAGCCGAAAGCTGTAGCGCTCGGATGTGAACCGAATTTCAATCTGACATCGGGCGAGGTCCTCAGACTCGACTCCGGAAAGATTCCATGGAGGAACGAGCAGCATCTTGTGCATCGATCACGTCTCTCGTGGCTGTGCTTGTCTGTGGGAGGTCCTTACGAACTTCGGTCGTCAAGTCATCCTAGCACGAGCTGATGCAGTGTATCGATATGAAGTTACTGCTGTGGCGATCTGATGGCACAACTGTCCAAGCTCGAAGTGTACATCCGAGGCCATGCAGGCAGCAGGTCGGCATCATGATGTCCTTGTACATCGGCACTGCAGTCCCAAGTTGTGTCGACGTATTCGGCTTCTTTGTGTCTGATGATTTTTGTTTGGTTCAGTCCTACGGCTCCTGCGAATTTTGCCCATCCCAGAATACAGGCCAGTAGGTAACCCATTAGCAGCTAGCAATTAGTAGGACTAGTAGTATCCATGCAAGCCCACAATTGCTTGAAACCCCCGCACGGTGCAGGAGTCACATCTTTGACCTGGAGCGTGAACTTTGCCTTGAGGGTCACATCAAATTTATCGTCGACTTCTCAGCCCTCGAGTGCTTATTGAGGTTGATTCGATGTCGATATGACTCATATCACCGCCCCCCGTCTCTGCATGTCTCGTGTATCGATGTTTATGCCCATGTTAATGTCTATGACATCCCTAAATCTACACATTCCTTCCTGACAGGAATTGACAGGACTAAGTTCAGCGAAGCAAGTTCCTACTACTAAGTCTGCACTGCGACTGCTGCTACTAAAGTCGACTGCGACGAAAACTATGACAGAGCGTTGATCATGCACCGTTCTGATATCTAGTCCTTGCGATTTACGTAGGCGTCTGACGATCGCGACAATGAGGACACAACACACTGAGGAAGAGCAAGTTTGGGATAATGATGATGACGACATTGGTGGTGATGGGATGCTTGATGATGGTTTTCGTGATGATATAGATTAATATAAATCACACTAGGATTTTACTGCCGTTGGGATCGACGGGTTTGCGAGATGCAACTGTAACGCTAAAGGATAATCTGCGGAGAGCTGATGAGTTGGACTCTTCCTCCGGACAGTGTTTTCAGATTTTTTAGTTGTGCTGTGACACCGTGTCCGTGTCTTTGCACACACCGAGCCGCTGCTGCTTGTCCGAGTCCTATGTACGAGTTACGAGTACAGCAGATGATGTCATGCACAGCAAGTCGCCTCACGAAGGGCATGTCGGGGATGAAAAGCAGAGACTTTCTGTTGCCTTGCATTCCGTTTGCTATGGCTACGGGCCTTGTTCAAGTTGCCAGCCTTATTCTTTCTAGTACTCCTTTGCCGCCATGGTTCAATGATGGCGATGATCATGGTCGTTGCACTTGCGAGTTGCAAATGTCGGTTGTTGCTTCTGCCGATGCTGCTGTTGCTCTTGCTGTTGCTCTTCTGCTGCTTCTTCCTCTCCTTCTTGGTTTTTCTGTGTCTTACCAAGTGTGCTGTCGACGTCGCAGATCGGTGCTTCATTCCACGTGTGCAAACTCATGTGAAAATCGAGGTTTTGTGTTCAGGCTGATCTATACTGCGTTTGTGGGACGTTGTGGCTTGCTTGCGGAGTGTACGGCCAGAAACATCGACAACATCGCCATTTTCGGTTAGGGTTGGGGGACCGGCATGACGACATCATCTGCAATGGCAGGGGTTGCCGAACGGAAAGACCCTGTTTGTTGCCTATGGATTGTTGCTGGTTGTTGGTTGTTAGTAGCCTTTGCTTGTCGTTTCTAGGTTCATGGTTGTTGCTTATTGACAATTGCTGTTGCTTGTTGCTTGTTGTTTGGATGTTTCTTGGTTGCTGCTTCTGGCTTCCTGCTTGCTGGTTGTGTGGCCGGGTATGTATTTGTTTCTGTTTGGCTTGCAATTCTTCCAACAGAAGTGTGTCGGACTCAGAAACGATTTCGTGCACGCGAAGGTCTAATTTCCAAAGCAAAAGTCCTTCCCTTGCGGAAAATCCTTGCCTAGGCCTTGTCGCTGCTGCCGTTACTATTATTTAACTTCGGGGTAAAAGCCGGTCCAGAGGAAGAATAAGTGCAGTGTCTTGAGACTTGAGACTTTGCCAAGGTCTACCCGGAGGAGCCGTGGCTGGCAAAGTCATGGATTCTTTGGGCGGATGTTGCAACGCGTTCTGTTCAAGTCATCTTTCAGCGTTACCAAGTCCTTTCGTTTCAAAAACGTGCACTCGCCATGTGTGCTGGCATCCGCCAAGTCCCTTGCCTCAAGCAAGGGGAGATTTGTTGTTTAGAAGACCAGTTTGGAGCCTGGAGCCTGCTCATTGTATATCGAGCCGGATACACGCATTCAAGCTGACAAGTTTGAGCACAGCCCAACACCGCAGAGTCCAAAGCAACTGGAGCTCAGGAGGACCTCTTCCGGGTACGGGCGGTTCCCATCGAAGGTCGTTTCTTTACGAATCGCCTCTCTCTGCCAGAGCTGCTCGAATGCACCATGGCCACGCTCAGCCTTTCCAATCTGTCCCTTTGTTGCTTGCCCCGTGCTCTCCACAGGCGTCTGCAAAGGGGATGAATCTGGGAAAGTCCGAACAGAACTATCGCAAAAGCCCCTTTTCGCCCGGCATGTCCATTCTGGTCCAGGTCTTGGCGAGGCCTGCGGGACGATGCTTTGGTGAAAGCCAGTGGAATCGAAGGAGACTCAGATGAGCTTTGCAGATATGCAATTGTATGTTGGTCTGCCACGGTTTTGTGAGCACATTTCGTTCTTGCAGCAACTACTAGTCTTCGGATAGCTAGATTAAAAAGTAGTGGCTACCCCCATGTACATATGTACTCCCACATATGTAGTCACCGCAACAGTTCCGTGATGCATATACATGGAAGCATCGATATTTTAAGACCACAAGTTTTTCTCCCCGGAAACGTAGCAGAGGAGTGAGCAGCTGGATGTGTGACTGGTAGGTCAAGTATGATTCTAGAAACATGCAATATCATGTATAATAAGATTCAATATACGATAATATAGTTCAAAATAACAACACAACACAGTACTATACTGAAAAATGAAGATGTAATAAAACATAATATAGAATACATGATGTCTTACATAATATATAAATTAGAAATTATGCTACTTGTATAGTATATATTAACAGATACATTCTATAATATAAGAAAACTGCATAAGATAGAATATAGTTAATGATCTTAGCCTATATAGTATAATACAACATCTGAACTACATTGTACTAATATCTATTCTAATACAACGCAATAATTCAAAGTATGGGTAACATACACTAGCAAAGAGAAAATAACTCCCAAGCATATACTATAAACATATTTGACATAAGGCATAAGGTTTAATATACTATACCATAGTCAATATAATATACACATCTTGAAAAATGTACAATATATAATGTATGCATATATACATATATACACATACATACATCTCTCTCTCTATATATATATGTATGATATGACACATAACATATAGCACATAATACATAACATACAGCATATAGTATAACATATACTATATTATGGCAGAAAGCCCGCCGGGGTGCAGGATCCTGTTTCGCCCATGTCAACGGCTGCTTCGCTTTGAAGCTATCGCTTTCCGTGTCACGAGAGGTGCTGTGTGTGTGTGTGGGATGAGGTGTAATTAGGGAAAACGGTTCAGGGTGTTGCGTGCCTATGCCTGGATAATCAGTGAAGTGGCGAAGGCCGCATGCACATGTTATGGCCATGAGTGTTGGTTGAGGATCAGGATGATCAGGGCCCAGAAAATCGGAAGAAGAAAGGCCTCACTTCGCTGCCCGAGGCTTCATCGGAGGGAACTACACTCTTGAGGGAGCTCTTGCCATGGCAGATGCTAGCTTGCGATCGAGCTCCGAGTAAAATTGCAGATCTGTGGCCAAGTTCATGCTGCCTTGAAAAGGGGCTGAAAAGGGCATTTCAGAAGCAGCGCATTTTGATTGAGAATAACGCCAGCTCATGTGTCTCCTGATGCAGCAATTCCGGGTCAAGGCCTCTCTCCCCCTTTGTCCGAGCTTCCGTGTGCCACGCTGATCCTAGATCTGCCATGGCTTTGCACCTTGGATTGAAATTGTGACTCTTACAGAGAGGCCTTATGACAAACCGCAGAGGCACATTTGCGCTTGCTTCGAAGAGGCAGCAGCCAACAGTAGCTCGCACATGAGCTTGAAACTCACCGCCAGAGCTTGCCTCATCTTGCCTCGCGGATTCCATGTGGCGAGAGTTTCGCTTTCGAACCTGCTAGACTCTGCCTTTGAGCCTGAGAGAGTCATGCAGAGCAGAGGCCCCGCCAAGTTCGCCAAGCTGTAGGCCCCTAAACCCTAAGTCCAGAGGCCCCAAATTCTGAAGCTCCTGGGCCAAAGCTAGACGGAAAAGGGTCGTTCCAAAAAAGCCTAGCCTAGCCTTTAAAGCGAAGAGGAGGCCCTGAAAGAAGCACCAGCTCTGGTGAACCCCAAGCCCGAAGCCTGAAGCGGGTGGAAAAAAGCTTGCAGCCCTAAGCCCTAAGCCCTAAACCCTAAGCCCTAAACTTTACCTCGGACGTCGCATGCCATGCCTGCCTGGTGCGAGTGTGTGTGTGTGTGCGTCGAAATCCCTAAACTTGAAAAGGTACGTGGGAGCCTCGAAGGTTGGCTTTGCTGGCGGCGGCGGCTTCGGTGGCACCGCCATGCGCTATTTCTTGTCCGCGCTCCACGGCTACTGCTTCGGCTCCTTGGAGGAAGGCGTTTAGGGTTTTGAGGGATCTTGAGGGCACTTCGGGTTCAAGTGCAACTACTTCTAGGGTCGGTTTTATGGGGGTTTCAGGGCCTGGGGGTTGTTGAATATCGTGGTCTGCTCTGTGTGCATCAGTTTATGCCGGAATTGCGCTGTTGCTACAAGGGTGTTCGCAACCACAGGCTCTCAATCAATCAAGAAGAGAGGAACTCAGAAGGATTTCAACAGCACGGCAAAGAGTTGTGCAGAAGTTTGAGGCTTTTCCGGCTCCGGGCTTTGCCGGTCTAGGGACGCTCTGGGGGATCTCGAGGGGCAGCGAGACTAGGTTTTGGGGAACGTTCGAACTCATGGCCGCTTTCTCTCCCTCTCTTGGTACCTTCCTAACTGTCCTAGCTGTACGAACGGACCCGAACACGATCACAGCATCGGTTATTCCTGAAAGTTGCAGAGGTTGGTAGTTTAAGTGTTTGTTCCAAAGTCGGCGGGGCTGATTGTCGGATGCCCAATTAAGTCAATAGTAGGTTAGTGCAATCGAATCTAGCCGATGCTTGGAACAGTAGTAGAGAGTCCCAAGAAGGTCCCGGTCCTTGAATCCCTCATCCATGAAACCCTTTGCAGCTTGCAGCACGGCGCCGACAGTCAAAAGGCAGGTGGCAAGATTTGGTTCTCATGAAGCATGAACCCGTAGTGCATATTATGTGGTCAGCAGAGGCTATTGCATCTACGTCCTGGCCGTGAAGCCCACCTTCATTCAGACACGTCTGGCCGTTTTGGACACTTTCCCCAGCCTGAAGAATCAGGAATGAAGCCGCCGTAGGCTCGCAAAAGATATGAGGGGATCGATTTCAATCTGTGCCTTGAGGAATCTTGGCCCCTTGAACTGGCTTCCGTCTTTCTGTACGACAGGACACACCGCCTGACAAGAAAAGAGACCGAGCGAATGGTGGAACCTGCTGGGGCCTTTCATGCTCTTTCGCGCCCTCTGTGTTATCATCATGCTGAAACCAGGCACTCGCAGACGGATAATGCCTCCAACATGCTCGAATTGTCTATCCCCAAAGAGCACGGCCAAAATGGGGCACGTCACTGTTGTAACAGGGGCTCTAAAGGGCCTAATTTCGAGAACTACTCACAGGGGCCCAAGTGGGGCGTTGTAGGCGGCGGGTCGGCGGCCAGTGCGAAGTTTGGCGACAACACACCGCGCCGGCCTCAGTGCCACGGGCCGCTCATGGTGGTTTGTACTGCGTGCTTGATACGACATTTAATTTCTTCTTGTAGGCCCTTATCCAGTACCACAACAAGCAGTCCAGTTCCGGCGGCGGCAATTTCCATCATCGGAGCCGCAGGGGATGTGACAAGTCAGCGATCTTGCGGCGAAGAGTCACACGACTGCCGATCTACTTGCAGCTGATGTAGCTGCACGTTAGTCCAAGCTGTTGTTTTGCAGTGCTACATCAGTTCTTCCTGAACTTGCAGGACCACCAAACTGCGAGAGGCCAGCAGTTGCATGGTTTCGGTGCACAAGCGCAGCATTTCATTTGGCAGCGAAGAATCGGACGTGACCAGTCGCTCAGCTACGATGGTTAGCGTCATGCTTAGGAACTTCTGCAAGGTCCTTCGCAGATGGAGCGTTTTGCTGCGCACCCAAAATGCAAAGTGCATTGCACTCGACCGACGGGATGCGACCTGAGGCGGCGTGCCCTCGATTTGGAGTCCTTTGACCTTGCAGCAGCGGATGCAGCCATCCTGGCGTCCCCAAGATCAAGGTGACGGGGAGCCCAAGTCTGTGAAACTCTCGCCTTGGAAGCCGGGACTCTGCGAGGCCGAATCACAGGGCCATCGTCCAAGTCAAAACAAGAGTGACACTGATCTGGTGATGGACGGAAGGTAGTTCACAGCATGGCTTTCTGTGGGCATATGCCATATGACTTGCCAAGGCTCCGGCAGTGGGCATTGCCGCGACCTCGTGCTGCACTTCTGTGAGACTTTGAAACTCTAGCGCTCGCCCCCTGCGCTCTGCATGGCATAGGATTGCCTTGTCAGGATCTTGTAGACCCTGACACGGAGATGGACCACCTGTTTCTCTCGTCCAACCCCAAGCTTGCGGATCATCGGTCCCGTGCCTGCTCAGCAGCGGGGTGTTGCCAGAACAGGCGCCAGGTGAGAACTTGTCTTAGCTTGTGCTGAGCTTCTCTGCCGAGTTGCGCGGAATCGTTGAAAGATGCTGAAACTCCGGCAAGGTTACCGGTGGATCCAAGTGTCCGCTTCGAGGGTACAGTGGTAGAGAAGAGCCTGGACCACAGCGGAACCCGTGCAATCTACCGTGTTTCAGCTCCCACACACGCACCAGCGACAGGCGCCGTGCTGGCATCTAAGCAGGCACCCCTGATGCTGGTGTGCAGGCGTGGGCTGCAAGATGCATACTGTACACTGGGAGGATGCATCAGAACAGGCAAAACATCCCATACTAGTATTACAAGTGCGTCTTTACAAACATATTGTTGCTATTACTAGTATTCTTCGTCTTTTTTTGAATATGTTTAAATTTTGTTGTTATCATCCTCGTGTGGCCAGGACACGGCACAACCAGCTGCACGGATCCTTGGCTCACAGCCCGGCGACCTCGCCGTCACGGTCCAACCAGGCACCTTTCTTCGCTAGAAGTTTAGGGTTTGAGGGTTTAGAAGTAAAGGGATTTAGGGCTTAGCGCATTGCAGTCCCTGCTCAAAAAAAAGAAACTTAGGGATTTAGGGTAGTTTTGGGTTTGGGGTTTGGCTTCTCCACAGAGCGGCTGTGGTAGCGGTGCTGCATGTCGGCCCTCCGTCGAGATGATTCGCAGGTCGCAGTCTGGTGGCTAGACTTGAGTCCTGTAGGCCAAAAAAAGGGATTAGAAGTGTAGGGTTTAGGGAGCTTCAGAGACATATTTGCGAGTCACCAGAAATTATCGTTTAGTGAAGGCATGCTTCAGGCTTCGTTCGGTAGAGAGAGAAGTGATTCGACGGACATGTTACAACAATGTTGATAGCCGCCATAGCAAAAATGACGGTGATCATGCATGGTGCTAGCAGCAACAACCGACTGAGCCTACTGAGCTCAAAGTTCCGCGTGATCCCAAGGCAGCAGGGAGACACGGCGAACAGGTCCTGGAGAAGTACTTGCTGAAGGCAGCGCACTGAGGATTTACCGAACATTAAGGTGCTGTAGCCGATGTCCATCGGACTCCTGTTGCAGCCTACTGCTTTCGACGGGATGATGACACTTTCCATCGTTACTCCTGCACTTCGCCGTGTGTGCTTTAGAGGTCGGCGATGACCTTCGTCAGGATCAGCTGGTGATTCAGCTGATGGTCCGCGGCTCTGCAGCCCTGCCGACACTCAATTTTCATGAGGACGTGCTTCAATGATGTGTGCGGAATTGGGTCGTCAGTGTGTGCGTGCCGACCCTCTAGCGCAGAAGCAGCTGGGACACTGCACCTGCAATGTGGCTGAGACTCTCTGCAACTGCATCTGGCGGAATCATCTGCCGGGACAGGCCTGGCGAAGCGTGATTGAAGCCTATCCTTTCCTTTCAATGTTGGTGTTAACTATGACTCATGTTATGTGACATCTCATTTGCATCATAGCTGCTATTGCAGCTTGTTGTTTCCAGTCGGCCGGTGCGGAAGCGCGGGCCAGGGACCACCGAGTTTCGAGTTTCGCAGGGCCTTGTGGGCACAGCCTGTTCTGAGAGTTGAGATCCGAAGAAAAACAGGGACTTGTTGGTTTCGAAAATGTTCGACACACTTCAACCCCGCTAGGATGCGCGGCTGGTGCAGCTGCCATTGCCCAGACCCTGGCGGAAGCGAAGGGGATTGCACTGAGTTTAGACATAAAGCGTTTGGAGCAACGACGGGCTTCTGAGGTTTCGAGTGTTGGCTGTGACACCCACGCCACTCGGCTCGCCTCAGCTACACAGTAAAACGATTGCGCAAGGCTCATTGAGAGCAAAACTGGCATGTCGCGGCATCCTTGGATATTGCCGCTTTTTCGGCGCAGCTGTTTCAGGCTCGGGCAGGGTGGTTGTCTTTTCCTCACAACACACGTTTTCTTCGCTGCATGAGGCAAGAGTCACTGCATTGCAGGACTGTGCAGGGCACATCAAAGCGAATTTCCCAAATGGTAGTGACGACGATGCACAGCTAGCCCAAGACAAGGTAGTCCTTTCAGCGATCAATGTATGGGGCTTGGTTGACAAATTACATCTTTGTCGGGGTGAAGGTGAGGATGAGAGAACGTCAGGCTCAGAGATGATGGAGCTGCATCCTGCGGCACAGGTGCAGAAATGGAAGCTGAAGTTAAGAGGATGGCTTTGGAATCCGGACACGAGACCTAGCGAGGCCCGAAGAATCTGCAAGGCATTGCTTGAAAGTGGTCACCTTGAGACACTGCCGGAGTACTCGGATATCCTGGCCGCAGTGGGGGCCCGGAGGTGCTGGGAAGCCGGATTAGATGTTTGGAGCCGTCTTGTTCGAAGCCCTCGCCGCCTTCGGCCAGATGTAAAAGCCTTGAGACTGGGGTTGCATTGAGAGTAGGCTCAAGTGAAGGAAACGGGTTCAGAGGATTTCAGAGGTCGCTCAGGCAGGCTTTCGGATGGCTTTCAGCTGAGGAACACAGCGCTGAGGGTCCTGGGCAACGCTGCGCAGTGGGAGCATGCTCTGGCTTTGCTTGCTTCGGCTGCCGCCTCTGGAGTGCAGCCGAATGTGGAATCGCTCCATCACACTTTGACAGCTCTGGGCGAAGGCAGACAGTGGCAGGCCGCCCTGTCTCGTTTATGGGCGGAGAGCGAGTTCAATTTACCGGACGTGTCGTGCTATGGTGCTGCCATTAAAGCCCTCAGCAGCAGCGGGGAGCATCATCAGACATTGTGGTTGTTACATGATGTGGAAACTGTTCAGCTACGGCCTGATACGCAGACCTATGCTGCTGCGATTCTTTCCTGTGCTGAGCTAGGTGAGTGGCAGCGGGCACTCGCCTTCTTGGACTACATGCCTCAGGTCGGGCTGAGTCCCAACTCCTTCTGCACTCTACATGCTATGCAAGCATGTGCCAACTCCGGACAATGGGACAAGGTCCTCTCTCTTTTTGACGAAATGCAGGACTCTTCGCTGACAAGGCCCGTGAAAGCCTTCGGCTTGTCCCTCGAAGTCTGCAAAGCAACCGGCAACTGGGAGCGCGCGCTGCTCATCTTCGAGGAATTCATAGGCAAAGGTGGCATCTTAGAGGAGGACCTGGTGGAACCCCTCTTGAAGACTTGCCTTGCCTCTAAACAACAAGAGAGAGTGCGAGAGTTCTTGATGCCCAGCTGCAGCCAAGCACCGATTTGCGAAGCTGTGATCTGCTGTTTCTTTTCGGCTATTTTGGTTCTTTAAGCTCCTCTCTTGATTCATGAGCCAAGGATAGAGTGGGACAAACTCGGGTTCCTCCCCAGCTATTCCTTGAGCAGATACGTGGCCGACAATTCCTGAGAGCACATCTTGAATGGCCGAGCCTTCTTCATCGAGTACGAGCTAAGATCTCTGTGCTTCGCAGCCTTCCGTTAACATCAGCTCGTCTCAGAGGATCGGCCCTGGAAAAAGGGAGAGCATTGCAGCTGCTACTGCTACTGCTACACTGTGTTTTCTCTTCACTCTCTTGGAAACGTACACCCTCGGTGTTTGAGGGTTCCGGCCCTTCGGCCCCTGAAGCCTGCATCGCTTCCTCAACAGATGGCCTTGGCTCAATTAATGCTAGCTTGAGCACCAGGCCTAGGTCGACGATCCCAGCGCCCCAACTCTTCTACAGCCATGGACAACCCTCGACCTCCACTTCCGACGAAGGCAAGGGGAGGGCCTATTTTTTGGGGTCTTT